>JAAAKO020036408.1:0-28333 GCA_010015015.2 Bolitophila cinerea | reverse complement strand
AGATGTTTTGTACCAATATTGCCGCTCACTGAATTCTTATGCGTTGGGCGTATTTCTTATCGGAAAAATGACAGAATCGCTCATTTAGACCCGAGTAACCGGGCACCCGTTTGTATAAAAAAGCCCAGACCCGAAAAACGAGCCCAGACCCGAAAAACGGTTTTAAAACCGAAAATTGTGTCCAGGCCCGAAAAACATGTCCAGTACCCTTTTTCAGTGGACATAATTATTGAAAAGTTTTCAACAAAATTCGACAAATTTGACGTACAACGAGTTCAGGCTCGGAAAACGGGCGCGGACCCAGGTCTAGTTTTTTTTAATAGAACCGTGTACCCGATTTTTTTCGACATCACTAGTCAATACCAATTTTGGCGTATTTTTTGAGAATTTTTCATTTGAAAAATGTCAATTTCTCCTAAATATTTTACCATAAATATTTTTTTCTACGATAGGAAACTTCATGAATTTAATCAAACTTTTGTCACCAGTTAATATTGTTATAGAATCTTGAATTTAAAAATCTTGGATTGACCATAAAAATAATACAAAATCCAAAATATTTGTATATACATACAAAGAAAAAATTAAGAAAAACAAAAAACTATCAAAAAAGTTAGACTTCCACCGTCCTCAGCACTTGTATCTGTTTCTATACCAACCAACCGAAAGAAAGATACACAACCGGTGAGCCAAAAAAATCTCTAGTTCGTTTTGTAGTTACGACCTTACCACCATTGCGCTCGGTTGTTCCTTAAGCAGAGAGTCCTTTTTTTCACCATTAGAATGCATATATTTACTTTCATTTATACTTGAGATATATGTTTTAACAAATAAACAAAAGAAACAAGACAAATCATCAATAAATGTCAATATATACCGATAACCACCTGGTGTCTGCATTGGTTCACATTAGGGCTGTGGAATCGGAGTCGGAGTCGGAGACGGTGTCGGTGGAGTCGTTCATTTTTTGTATGAGTCGGAGTTGGAGTCGGTCAATTTTTTAACGACTTCACAGCCTTAGTTCACATACATCAGTGTGAATCACATCTAGTAGTGCAATTGATTTGAGTGATGATTCATTTGGAAATGAAGTAAGCGTTAATTTTCCTTTGACGCAAGCATCACAAAATTCTTTAGGATAACAATCTTCAATTTTCAAATCATCGACCAATTGGTTAGAACACATCTTCACATCTTGCCTTCTTTCCGGCGATAAAATTTAGCAATTAATTTCGACTACACCAAAAATAGTGTAAATCCGCTTCTGCACGCGTTTCCAGTTCCGTTACTAATACGTTATAGCTGATTGGCAAACTACTAAGCCTAATGCCAATAGTCCAGCTCACCGTGTGTTCTTTGCCTAAGTTGCGCAACTTTTGAAAGAAATCCATAACACAGGACAGATGTTCTTCCAAATTTTCATTTTCAGGCTAACGCATTGAACAAATTCGCCTAATCAAATTAAACCTTCTTGCTGAAAGTGTCTCGTTCATGATGATTTTGCAGTGCAACCCACATTTCCATAGCTGTATTTGCACGTCTATCATCAATTAATAAACCAATCCAACAACGAGACTTTTTGTCCCAGAATAGCCAAGATTTTACTAATGCAGCATTTGTCCGACTTTAATTTTGGTACATTTTAAGCTAAAATACAGTTATGGGCGAATTTGTTTAAAAAAATGGAACCCAATATTGAAGGAAACAAACATCTGAGTTCGAATCAGCTGTCAGATCGATACTCTCGCCCCCCTTGAGGGAGAAAAGGTTAAAGTTTCTATGAAACTTTTTTATTTGTAAAAAAAACAGCAAAATATCATAAAAAAAAATTTAAAAAATATAAAAAAATTAAAAATAATTAAAAAATATACAGATATTTTTTCAAATGCTGTTTTTTTAATCTTCAAACAAAAAAGTTTTATACAAACTTTAAATGAAAGGGGCGGGGCGAGAGTATTAATGTGACAGCTGATTCGTACTCAGTGGCTTATTTCCTTCAAAATGTTTTTTTGTAAATTCTCCCCTAAACTGTACACTTGTCCATTTTTATTTACTACGGATTAAAGTTTTTCTGTAATCAGCAACAATTTAGATCGGCACTTCTATCTAAAATAATTAGCACTATTTTTTAAAAATATTAATAATTCTTTAATAGTACGCTATGGGCTCATAACCTGTTGAAATATCGACAGTAGTATTTCCTTATTTCCAGAAACGCACGTATACTACACCGGTATAAAGAATATAAATATTCTGATTTGAATTAAAATATTATTTATTTAAACATACATTATTAATACAATCCCCGTAAAACGTTTTGTGCACGCAAGAGAATTGCAGACACAATCTGCATGTAATTTGCACGCATGAATTTTTCCGTTGCACGGCTCATAACTGAAATTGCTGAGCATTTTATTTGTTCACAAGAAACAAGCAGAAGCGATGCGACAAAGACGGACGACGTGTAACTCAATATGAAGCACAAATAAGCACACAAATAAAAGACGACTTTATAATTCGCTAGAGATTCACGTCACAATGATTTACTCACAATGATCTTCACGGAATAAACACATAAACAACATCGAACGTCAACAGTTATTTAGTAAGAACTCATATTTGTATTTTATGGACCTGCTACTATTAAAACATGAATGCATTTAAAAAAAAATATATATATATATATGCACGCAAGACATTTTTTTAACAAAAAAGCACGCGCAGCTTGCGTGCAGTTTACGTGCAAAGAATAAGGTGCAGATTACATGCAGAGTTTGTACGTAATTTGCACGTAAGAATGAGGTGCATTTTGCGTGCATACTTTGCACGTACGTTTTCGACAGTTTGCACCATAGACTTTAATATATAGACACGAAATGGACCAGTTTTTCTATTTACGGACTTGTAATGAACATCTCTTCAATCCGAGGCAGTATTTTAGTTATTTCCGTCGTCACCAGATGGCTTATTTACGCGCATATTTTAAAAATTCAAATATTATTTCAATAATTTTATCATAAAATATCTCGTAAAATAATAAAGAACACGACAAATACTTAAAAGAGTAACTACTTAATACATTTTAACAAATATCCGCCATTGTATCGTCTCTAAATTATTAAAAACTCGTGTAATTACAATATCTCTAAACTGGTCTAATAACTCGATACGTCAAACTTGACTGCCTATTTTGAAATAGATGTTCATTACAAAAACATAACCTAACTTCTTCTCTAGAGTACTATTGCTCTTAGAAAAAATCTGTCAGTCAAAAGCACTGTTTTCCAAATAAGTATCTTGCAAAAATACTAACAACCACCCACGGCCCACCCCGAGTACATTATGAGCTATTTTCTAAACGTAGCCCCTTCACCTACCCCCTACCTACCATATGAACTGAGTTGGGTGGTCTGGGCGCCTATATATCCCACACAGACGGACAGACATAATACAGACCGACATGTTTCGTATCATATGTGTATTTTTAACATATGTATATACTATATATAGTGCGAACATTGAAGAAGAAAGAAAGGTATTGATCTTAAAACAGTTTTGAAGGCATTGAAAACCGAAGGTCATTACCACGTGCATTATCCGAACTTCGATTTTGTGAAGTTTAAATTCAATTTGAAGGTAGAAGGCAATCAAGGAAACTACACATATATAGAAATATATGAATAGATTTAATATTGAATTTATATATATATATATATATATATATATATATCATCAGTGCACAACAAGTTCGAGGATATTTTAAATAGCAGCCTAACCATTTTTTAACCAGCGGCCCAGTTAGTTAAAATAAAGAAAACAAATAAATTACACTGGTTTACAAAATAATGTTTTTTTTTGCACGGTGAATGATATATAACTTTTCTTATGTTTTTTTGGACGCTGAATCCGAAAATTGAGCTCTAATATTTTATGGTATCTTACTTTTTTTGTTTTTTTTTTTTCACATTTAGTCATATAACTCGGTCATTTTTAAAAATATAGATATAGAAATAATGAACAAATATATATATTCAGTTTTTTCGGCTTAGCGTTTCCATAGATCTTGATATTGTTATAATGACAGACACGTTTTTTTTACTTTTTTTCATGTTTGAAGTCGGTATCGCAGTTAGGGTCTATTCAAATTATCCCAACTTGAGTGAAGAGCAAGAGAAAGAGAAAAGAACAAAACATAATTCAATTTATAATTCAATGTTGATCCATAATTAAGGGCCTCGCCCTTTGCCCTGAACTCTGTCTTTGTGCACAAACTGTTTTTTCTTCAGACAGTCGGCGACGTTCATATTCGATGGGACATAATCAAGCACAATGATTTCCTTTCTGACCTGGTCACGGTAAAAGTAATAGCTAACGTCTATGTGTTTGATTCGTGGGCTGAATGCGATCTTTGATGCCAAGGCCATTAGTTGTCGCATTGGATGACGATGTTCTTGACAAGTCTGGATGGGTCGCCTGCTGTACAAGGTACAAAAGACAACCAACCACTTCACGATATGGAATGTTTCGATCTGGGCTGGATTCATCTGATACAGTCAACTTCTGCGATGGGTCACATGGGCTGCCCACCGGTTTGCAGTCCTTTATTCTGTATCGCTCCAAAACATCTTCTGCGTACGCACGTTGGTTGATGATGATGAATCTCTCACCATACTCGATCGTCATGCCCACGCATGTCTTGGCTCGACCCAATAAGTCTTTCATGAAAAATATAGTTGACAATTACTCTTTGAGTTCATCACGCTGCGCAGTGTTTTTCCAAAATATGAGAAAATCGTCGACGTAAATTGCGACGATCCGTTACTCGACAAGTAAACAAAGGAATCCTCATTTGATTTCAAGTCAAACGACAACAATGCCGTATCCAGACGCCGGTTCCATTGACGACCACTTTGTTCGAGACCGTACATTGCTTTGTGAAGCTTACACACCGAGACCTGTCCTCCCTTCGGTTGCAACGTGTAGATGTCCTCATCCAAACTTCATTGGAGGTACGCAGTGACGGCGCCCATTTGGTCGATCTGCAGCCCTCTCTGAGCTGCCATGGCTATTGAAATTGGAAGCGAGCTGTATCGCACCACTGGTGAGAATGTTTCTACATAATCTATGCCGTATTTCTGTGAGCAGCCCTTCCCAACGAGTCGGGCCTTGTATCAAGCAATCGATGCATTCTCGGAACGCTTTGTCATGAATACTCACATTGGTCTTAATGGGCTTTCTACCTTCTGGTAAGTCCGCATTCCCTTCTGAGTGTCTCCAACGAAGAACATCTCAACAGACTTCTTGTCCCATTTCTGCCGCTTCTGTTTCGGCACGTGCACCATATGGCTGGTGATCCGATAAATCTGAGCTGGGAAATATCCGGTTTTTGTCCATTCCAGATTTCCTCTGGGGTACGATTTCCACTCGTACGATTTATCGAGCGATTACCGAGATAAGCGGCGTGACTGATAGCTTCAGCCCAAGAACGCTTGTCCATATCGGCATCTGACAGCATGCAACGAGCACGTTCTGTTGTGGTTTATATGACACGGACGTTTCATGGTGAATTCCGGCTTTGAACAAATTTTTTGCAAAACTCTGTGCCATTGTCCGAACGCAACTTCTTGATTCGACGACCAGTCTGATTCTCGACGAATGCCTTGTCTGGAATGCATTGGCCACCGCAGATTTTTCGCACAAAAAGGAAACAAAAACCTTACGTGAGAAGTCATCGATCAATACATAAAAATACCTGGCTTTTCCGAGTGATAGAGGGTCTATTGGGCCGCACAGGTTCATGTGAATGAGCTCGAGCCAATTTGAAGTTTTAATTGTCGCTTCGCTCTTTCTAAATGCTGCTCGTTACTGCTTGCCTTCAGCACAGATGACACAGCCGTCCAGATCTCGCTTCCTGCCCTTGTATTCGACGCCATTATTTGCTGACCGCAAATTTTCCATTCCGTTGATGCTAAGATGACCCAATCGACCACCTCACTGTCTTTCGCCAACATGCACTTCACGTGCTGTGTATCGACTCGATATATACTCCGTTGAATGACTTCGCCTTGATGAGTTTCTCTCATCGAACGTTGAACACTCCACATCCGCCCTTGTTAAATGACACGCTGTTGCCGGCATCGGTGATAGCTCCGACAGACAGAAGATTTGTTCCCAGCTTAGGAACAAATAGCACGTTCCGAATCGCAATGTCGATTCCTCTGACAACAATGTGTGCGGTACCGTATCCAACGACGGTCAGACGCTCGTCGTTTGCCATGGAAATATCAGGGTGTTCAATCGTTTTGAAGTCCGATAAAATGTTTCTGCGGAAGGTCATATGTCGAGATGCTCCACTGTCTATAAACCAATCATCGTTTTGAAAGTCGCCCTAACAGCTACGAATGTGTTCGCAAATTTTGCGTCTGCGATTTGCCTGTACTGCGGTACAAAGTTCCCGGTTCCAACAGTCGATATCCTCGAACTTGGGCACTTGATTTTGTAGTGACCGAGCTGACCGCATCCGAAACACTGGCTTTCTGCCACGGCTCTTAACCGAGCCGTTTAAACCAGCCGGCTTCGTTACCCGATTGCCGCTGTAGAATGCTGTATTCGTTCGGCAGGTGGCTTACGTCAAGTTCAACAGCATCGACTTGACCTTCTCCACGCTGATGGCCATGCCACTGCCTGCGAGGCACATCACGAATAACTGATACGTGGCACCAAGTCTACCAATCATCAGATTAGCGACAACTCTATCATCGATGATGACTTTTGCGTCTGAGCATCGCTTCCATGATTCCATCATTTTTCCGATAAAATCTTCAATGGATGAGCAATCTTCCAGACGGGTAGTGGTCAATCCGATAATCGCTGCTATACCTCGCGATCCAGTCCGGATTCCGCAAAACTCTTCGCCAACATGTTCCATGTGGCCAATGGAGATGCCGCATCGACAAAATGATTCACATCAAGTTTACAAAAAATCAATAATAGAGTTCGGACAGTTTTGAAGAGCATTTTAAAATTAAAAATCTCATTTTTTACTCTCGGTAACCAAAATGGCTAAAAGAAATCGAGAATTTGAGTGATTGATTACCAATCCAAATTCATTCTGTTACGTGAGGCAAATATACGTAAATTCAGGTATGCAATACAGCAAAATGATCATCAATATTTTGGGATGGCACCTACATCTGTTATATGTGCCAAAAATCATTCTATCACAATGAACTAATGGTTAAAGATACATGAAATTTGGTGTACCGATGATATGGAGAGAGCCATACCATACCGATTGGTACTTCTGTCTCAGCAAACAGATTGGTATTGGAAGGAATATCAAATGGAATTATGCAACAGTAGCATCTGTTTCACCAACAGTTACACATTTGTCGCAATTACCACATCCCAACTACAATGAAAAAAATCCAAAATATTGCACATCATCAAAAGAGGCTAATTCCAGCAGTGCGAATGAATTTGAAGCAGATTTTCAACCTTTCAACCAAAGATCTGGAGCTATCAAAGGAAAAATCGGAATTACTAGCATCTCGCCTAAAACAACGGAATTTGGTGGTTCCGGGCGTGAATGTTACATATTTTAAACACCGTCACGAGCCCTTCAAAAAGTTTTTTTAAAAATGATAACGACATTTGTTATTGCAGCGATATTTCTGCTTTGTTTCAACAACTCGGAGAACCTTTCGATGCAAAAGAATGGCGATTGTTTATTTACAGTATCGAGGAGAGTTTGAAAACAATCCTTTTGCACAATGGAAATGAAAAACTATCCATTCCCGTCGCGCATGACATAAACCAAGGAATCATACAAAGGGAAAACATCGCAGTGGGCAAAGAAAACATAAAAAACGAACCTCTAGTTGAAAGAGAAAATATCATTTTGACAGTATTGCATATAAAACTTGTCCTCATTCAGAATTTTGTGAAGACACTAAACAAGGATGGCCATGCATTCCAATATTTGCGCAAACTTTTCCCAAAGCTTTCAGAAGCAAAGATCAATGAAGGAATTTTTGATGGCCCTCGTATAAAAAAAATGCTTAAAAGCAAAGATTTCTCATCATCCTTAAATCTAGTCGAAAACCAGGCCTGTAATTCATTTCAACAGATTGTTAACAATTTTCTTGGAACTAAAGAAGTCCAGACTACAAGACCATTTATTGCCGAATTGGTAACAAACTACAAGAAGATGGTCGTCAATATGTCTTTAAAGATCCACTTCTAGCATTTTCATTTGATTTTTTTCCGGAAAATCTTGGTGATGTAAGTGACGAACACGGCAAAAGATTTTACCAACAAATTAAGAACATTGAACGGCGTTATCAAGGGTTTCGGGATGAAGCGATGTTAGACGATTACATTTGGTTCCTTACCAGAAAATCAAATTATAATAAGAATCGAAGACAAAGCAAGATCAACGACCATTTCTAATAGACAAAAAAGTAATATTTTTAAGTAACACGATTATGAAGATTTTTCGTTTTATATTTTTCCATAGCATTCAAATGAGGAAAAGATCAAAAATCGTGTTTCAATATCAATATCTATGAAACCGCTTAGCCAATGTACAATGGATCCCTAAAGCCAAGGCCGTAGCAAGAAGAGCTTTTGGGGGATCAAAGCCCCCCAAAAGATTAATATAATTTAAAAAAGAGACCATACCTTTTTATAAAAAATACTACGATATTTAAAAATGTCCCCTGCGGCAGCATTTTTTCTTATACATACTGGCAGTCGCGAAGTATTTTGATTACGAATATTCATATATAGGAAAACTTCTTTTTTCATTTTTTTCTGCGTATCTTAAATTTTACTTTGTTTTTTTTTCTTTCGTAAAATTAAATGTATTTCGTTGTATTTTTTATTAAAAGGTAAAAATATACAATGATTATAATTTAATCTGTAGGTATTACTAGAATCCAAAACCAAAACCCCTCCCAAAAAATATAATAAAATGTCTAAATGCAAAGTCATATGCTAAAGGACGTTATTTTAATTAAATTTACTATAGATTGAATAGTCAGGGCTAAATTCGATTTTTTTAACAACATTTTTAAAAGGACTAATACTGAAACCCTATAGTTCTTGGGGGTAGTAAACCGCCATGGTCAAAATGTTCAATGTCGTATGACTTTACCGACCACGGACTAATGATTTAATTGACAAAAAAAGTGCCATTCAACTAGAGTCGACCATGCCCTAAAAAGGGGTTTTTGTTTTTATATATATTTTACTAATCCTTGAGCCTAAGAGGGTTATTTTCTAGAAATCAAATTTTCATATTTGGTGTTTGAGAAGTTTATCCCTAAAACCCCATTGGGGCTCAATATTAGAAAATGATGGTCGAATTCTTCAATAAATTCTTTTGTATATGGAAAAATGTTGACATGTTTTCAAATGAATTTGCGGTGAGGTGACATAAAGTCCACGGACATAACGACTATGGACCTTATGTCCGCTTTTAAGAGGACATAAAGTCCATGGACATTTTGTCCGTTTAGCAAATGGAAATTATGTCCACATAAAACCGACATAATGTCCAAATGGAGAATTTGATATTATATCGGTTCTATGTGGACATAATGTCCATTTTGACATGGACACTATTATGTCTGATTTTAAAAAGACATAAAGTCCATTGGATATTATGTCCGTTTGAAGCATCAAATATAATATTAAATCCATGTATTTAGAAGTACGGACATAATGACCATGGACCAAATTGCATTTTAAAACTGACATAATGTCCGTGGACCTTATATCCGTGGACATTATGTCATACCTAACCGAATTTGCCTGGGCATTAGAGTATATCCAAACATTTTTTTGGAATAATCAAATCCCTGATAGTGGAAAGGGTGATTCAGCCTCTGATTTTTAGTTTGGAAACTGAAGCAATAATAAAAACAAGTAGTTAAAAAAAACTATACAAAATCTTTTAAAATTGTGTCAGGTCACGTTTCCAACGACTCTGATACGAGCCTTTGCCGTGGCACGATGTAGTTCTGCATTTAGTTGTAACGCCATAATGATTTCCCCTGTACGGCGCAGAGGGGAAATCTTCACGCATAACAACCAAACACGGCATATAAACCCGCACATCTTCACCAACATCATCAGTCACAGTCGGATGGTTGAAGTGTGCAGATCAACTTGTTAAATAGAAATAAAGATATATTAGAAAACCTCACTCATCGGTGTTTGCTTATAAAGATAGCCCAAGCCTAAAAGTATCCTGACAATTGTTTTTTTGTCCCGTACAAATGAAGCTATTTGCCAATTTTGATCTGGATCAGATGAGTGGAAGTGCTTTAAAAAGATGTCGATAAATCTATCAACGTTCATATATATATACCAAGTGATGTTAAAAGAAAAAAAGAAAAAATAATTGAATTTTCATTTAGAATTAATATTTTTCTGGTTTTCTATATATTTTTTGTAAATTTGGTGGCCCACTTCAAAACCTTCGTGGACCACAGTTCGGGAACCGTTGTATACTATATAGTAGAGCAAATATAATAAATATGCATTTTTGGTACCACAGGAATTCGGACTGCTTCTCAGCCAAAGCAAGCGATGCTTTGAACTCAGCGAACAGCTCCAAGGCAGTCTCATGAAGTTAGCAGCCATCTCAGTGAACAAAAAAATCGAACGAAGCCCGTACAAAGTGCTTCAATCCAAAAAAGCCACGCTGACTCGACAACAACTAAAGCGTCGTCATTTTCAGTTGATCTTCATCATTCATAAAATGGTTTGTGTTTTTTATGTTAATTAGTTGTGTAATTGAGTTATTCTTTTAAACTGATGTTGCTGTACAAATGTTTCGTATAGATTAAAGTGATGCTCAGCCAGTCTTTGCATACCGATGTCCTTATCGACGGAGCGCTAGTGCTGTGTACGCTACACAATGGGAGCGTTGAGCTGACCAATCAGAATACAAAGTCAATCAGTGATGCCCAGGTATGCAGTAATTCTTTTCCAGTGCTATTGCTGCAGCCTAAAAAATTCGACGTCGGAATGATTTTGCAGGTATGTATATTATATAAATCTAATACATTATATAATAATATATATTTTATATTCTAATAAAAAATATGACCAAAAATATGACCAACTCAAAATATAACCTAAATTTAAAAATCCTATTGGCCGTTAACCCGAAGAATCCGTCTGGACTCTTGGTCACACTCATCATATCATATTGAACTTTATTTTATTTTAAATACACTTAACCTAACATCATATAATATTCACTTTATATATATCATACCCTAGGTGCCTTTGCACAGCTTAGCGCTACTGACCTTAAACTTGGGGTCTTATTATTAGTACAGGGTGTCTGAAGTCTGTCCTCTCTTCTTCCGAGTATAGTGTAAAGCTCGCGGTCTCGGGAGCTTGGGTAGTAATGGGTGGTAACGGGCGGTGACGGGCGGTTGCGGGCAGCCGGATTTACCTTTGTGCGATCTTCGTTAGGAACGTGTCTTGAATTGCTTTTACATCTTACCGGTCAGTGATTCTCCTGGGCTTTGATGTAGTGTGATGCTCCGTCTCTTGATTCAATTGTTAGAATGCGGTCGGATATCGTCTTTCCGCCGCAGATGTTTTTGTGTTGCACTTGCCGCTAACGATGAGCAATGCAATTGACCAGTGCGATCAGTGCTTAAGTAGCATCTCTGTCGTTTAGGTGCCTTTAGGCGCGTTGTAAAGTGAACCTTTACACTCGGGCGGTTTGGACCATCCCTTCACCGTGCACCGTGCAACGTGCATGCACATGCACAAATCCACAAATCCGCAAATTATTGCGTTGGTTTTAAAATCAACTTGCTTATTTTCTTTTGTTTTTCATCCAAACATAATCCAATCACCAAAGTCGCAAAAAACAGGTAAAAAAATGACAATAAATAATGCCTTATTGAATATTAGACTACCGATGAGCGTATGGCTTTCTCAACATTTTAATTCATATGCATTTTTAACTCCTTAAATCTTCTTCCACACTCAAAAAGAAAAGCGATTTCGATCAATATATCATTTTGTCTATAACTCTCCTGTGTCTTGTCTATATATTTGGTTCTGGTTGCTTTAGGTGAAGCGCTGATTTATAGTTACTCTCGCACTAGGTCTTTTCAGAAACATTTTCGATATGTCGCACCTGTTTTTGGAGAGCCGCAGTGTATAATTATAAAATGACTGTATTTTGTACACAAAAGAACGGATATTTATGGTCATTTTTATAGCGAATAAAAAAAAGTAGGGCAAAACGGAGGCAATATTGTCCGGGAATCGCTCATAAATTATTTGTATTTTGCACGCAAAGGAACGGACATTTACGGCGTCATTTTTAGAGCGAATAAATAAAAAGCAAAATGCAAAATGGTGCAATAATATATGGACTATTTCAATGCAATATATGTCGCTAAATTGACCACAGTCTAAATTTGAAAGTACATGTCTTTAAAATACTCGAAGAATAAAACAACGCATTTATGTCGCTAAATTGTCCACATGCAATTACACACATTATTGGCCTCATTTTTCACTGCAGGCATTTGTGCCAATACGTATTCGAAAAATGCCTGGGTTTATCGCACTAAAAGTCTGTGCCCGTGTGGACAAAATACAAACATTTTGTGGGCAATTTCAACAGAAATGTTTTCTCTCTTTGAGATAACCGTCAATTTTCTAAATAATTATACATTTTCGTTTAAAATTTTTACAGGCTCCACAGTATTTTTGACAAATTTAAAATCATTCACTACAATATTTGCAGATCATTTCAAAACAGCGCAGCGAGCAGTGCTGTATATCTTTAATATCTTGCTTGCTGGCCACATGCAAGCCTGACTTAAACTCAAATCCTGACTCCGACACCTCAAGCGTGGAAATACTCAAAGCACTAACCACACACCTAGCCTCACCGATGACAGTTCACTCACCGGTGGTTTCTGCAATCGCAACTGTACCACACGCCTCATCAGTACCGCAAGGAACTTCATCTGGTTTGTCCGAAACGAATAATGAACTACTGTCCGGAGAAATACCGGCAGTCCTAAGCGAATCGGAGTGCAATACTGTAATGAAAAATGAAAACTATGCTATTAAAAGTTTTAAATTATAATTTTGTGTTTTAAATTTTTCAGGACCCCGTTATAGGATTCTTTGATAACATGGCACATCAGTATATTACAAATCCCGATGAAAATTTCCCAAATAGTTCAAATCCAGAAACGAATGGAGTAGAACTATTGGAACTGCTAATCTCGAATGAAGAGAACTTTATTGCTAATATGCTATTGAAATGCCTGAAAATGTGTCCGAGTTCTTTTGGTAAAGAAATGCAAAAAAAATTAATTAGTAGTTATCTGTATTTGTACTTACTTGCAGATAAGCAACCAAGTAAAACGGAGATAATAAAATGGGTGAATCGAGGAACTCGAGGTTTATGGACGCAGGTTGGAAGTACTCTCGAGCATGTAGTATTATGGTGGAGCACGGCTCCGCTTGCTTGTCGACCAGCTGCATGTGCTAAATATCTGCGGGACTGGCTGTTGATAATTCAGCCAGATGGTTAGATTAAATCAAAAGATATCAAAATAGTATGATATCGACTTTATTATAGATGCACCGGAGCCAATTTTATCCACACTCCGTGGACTGGGTGAGACGCTGACTGTGTATGTGACTGGAACCACTTGGGACAAACAGTTTAGGTTAACACTAGTGTCTTCTTTGCTGCCAGTTAATCATAACTATATAAACACAGAGTTCTACTGTTCCGAATTAGAAGTATTACTTATGCCAAATTAAAGGTTTAATTGAGAATTATTTAAAAATAAACCGTTATAGTTAGACGGTACTACGACAGGTCGCTTGTGGAGTGAACTCTTGTACAGTTTGGTAACATTTTGCAATAGTTGTGATGTTAACGGAACAATTCCAAATGAGCTGCCAATCGTAGAGCAGATTCCTATTCTGCACAGACTTGATCATTCAATACACACGATGCGTTTATGGGCTGCAGTAAAAGCGAAGACCCTATGTACCGACTGGAATATGCTGTTGTTTTTTAAGTTAGTCGATACAGACGTTAATCACTGCTTGCAGCAATTACAGGAATTACGTGCACCAGAATTGGTACCAGCGGATTCATTGGAAGTACTGGTCCAAGTGTGCATTGCACTGAGGGCAAAACTTGTTTCGGAAATCAGGGTAAACATCAATAAACTAAAGGTGATTAAGATTTTTCAATAACATAAATGTATATAACATCCCAAGTTTTTTTTATAGCAAACATACTCCGAGTGCATTGAGACATTGTCGTCAATTTGTCGCACTACCAGTCTTGCTACTTTAACATTGTGTTTCCCCGAGCCTAGGCTTTGGCAGACAGACATTCTACAGACATCGGCTAACGACTACGTTCTCTACTATTTAAGTATAATATTCTTATGCTCTTATTATGTGTATATTTTCAATTTTTAAACAAACAAAATTTAGAACAGCTTTATCTCCCGATTTTAAAGGCCACCAATGTTTTTGAAATTCTAAGCTTAGTACTGAAGATATTGTGTGAGTCGTGGTTGGATCACATTTACATGAAACGCATCAAGTTTAGTCGAAGCGGAGCGATAAATTTGCTAAAAGACTTCGATGGAGTCGCCGAGTGGATATCGAGCTGCGAGCATGTGGCCACCGAGCACGTTGAAGCATTAGCCAAGCATGAGGTGCTGCGTATGTGCGAAGGTGTCGGAAAATTGTTATTACGAAAACCGGATGAGGTTATTTCGATGACGGCTTCACCAAGAGTTCGTTGGAAGAAAGGTATGTTTAATCCCGATTCAAACTAAAGATATTTTTTATAAATTTTGATAATTTGCTGTTTCAGAACAAAGTGACGAGAATGCACCATTACCACCGGAAATGTTTGTACCGAATCAACAGAGATGGCTAGAGCTGCGCGCTAGAAACCGAAATACTTTAAACTTCCTCTGTTTGTGTTCAGACGGTACAACCGTGATGGCATAAATATTTCATCTTTTTGAAAAGAAAGATGTAATTGTATTTCTTTTGTTTTAAATGTGTTTAAATATTACTAAAATAAATAAACTTTACTTTGAAGGGCTTTTTAAACAAGGCCTTTTCTTGTTTTTAGGAACAAATTATAGATTACTTTTACTTGCGATATATATTTTTTTTTAATAATTGAAAATTAAGAAAAAACATTTGTAAACAAAAATGATATGAAAATTGCAAAAAAACATGTTTTTGGTTTATTTTTTGGCTGCGGGCTTTTGGCTGTGGTATTTCGTACCCAAAACATTAGTTGTGTATTATAATATGTAATTTTTATTTGTTTAATGTAATACATATCGTATCGAATGCATTTTTATTTAATTTGAATGCAATTATGTAATAATTTAAAATGATTTCAAGTGCGTAGTGCAATAAATTGTTGAAAGACGTCCAAAATATGAGAGTCCAAGTCAGAAGTAAAGAGTAGCGTCTCCAAGGTACTGCTGTATTTTTGAACTTGCTCATGGTGCTGAAAATTAAAATAATTTAGGAATTAGAGACATTATATGGAATAAAATTTGATTATGAATACATAAGATTAGAACATACCATTAGAAACACTTGCTGTAAACGTCCGATAGTCCACCTGTACCAGTCTGTATCGAAATCTCTACCATTTGTGTCGCATTGCACGAGATGCTCTGACAAAATCATGATGAATCGCTGGAACACAATCAAGAACAGCTGTTTCTGATCAACATCGGCAGCCTCCAGTTTTTCCTCCATCTTTTCAACCATCTAGAAACAAAATGTTTAATGTATTTTTTGGTTATTTTTGTTTTTATTTAATTTAAAGTTTACCTCTTCTGTTGGTTTATCAGTTGCCTCGATTTTCTTCCTCTTGGTTACACCTTCTTCCTCGGAATCGCTAGACGACGAGTCGGCCCTGGACATTTTTTCTTTTGCATCGTTCAATTCGTTTCCTATAGAACAAATCAATATTTGAGGATCACAAAATTCTAGGTACTACAAGTAATATTTGAACATACCCAATTTGATGACATGCTTGTTCATTTTCTGAATAGTCAAGTGCAGAATCTCCCACAAGTACATTTTCGTAAATTCACTGTTCATCTCACGAGAAAAGATCCAAGTAGCCACAGCAGAGCACTCGACGATCTGGGTTTTGAGCAGTTTATCGATTAACACACACATCATCTGTTGATGCGTGTTCCACAGCTCAAACAAATTGTGCAAAATGCAGATTTGTCCTTTCTCCGATGCGGCCAAGTACTTGAATACATAGTGAAACTTCGAAATGGCAGCAAAACTGTGCGAGAAACTCTTTGATCCCAGATTTAGAAGCGTCTGAACGAAAACATCAATTTTCAATGGATTGAACTGGTCATCGGCCATTTCACCATCCTCTTCGCTGCTGTTTGGCAAGTCTTTCAGCACATTGATGACTTCCTCTGGTGTACATTTCTGCCTAATCGAGACAACCAACTGATGGGCAGTTGCGGTTCCGGGAAGTGCCGCTGAAAGAATACAACACAACAAATTTAATATTGCTTGCCTGTAAAAGCACTTAATCAAATGTTTGGTAATTTATATTTGTGCAAAGACGCCTCTTTAAGATGTGAACATTTGTGGTTAATATTATAGAAAAATACACATTATTCACCATGCTTGGGTTACTTTTCGCAATTATGATTGACCAATATGACGATGAGCTTTAAAATTATAACTGTGTTGTTAAGGTCTAATGAGTTGCGTTATTTCAAATATCATAAGATTAAAAGTTTATAATAAAATATTTAGAAAGAAAATATCGTTCTATAAAACTATGTTCAAGTGAAACTGAAACAATTATTAACAACACCGCACACACTGACATACACACGCATAAGTACGTATACCGTGGCATACTACTTCCGCTGATGAGTATTATGAAGGTCTTTGTTACATTTTGGCATCAGAATACCGTGCTCAACCGTTTGTAAAAACTCTCGATTGTTATCTCACAACAAATTAATTCATAATATAACGTACCTTCACAAACCAAGACACTCATTTAAAAAAAACACGCATAAATTTATTTGAGTAATGTGAACTCGGAAATAGGTTTGATTCTTGTTTACAGCTAAAAAAGGAAAACAATGCAAACGCACTTCACGTTTCAACGCTGCGCTTATTCTAGTGTAAACGTAAAGTGCAGATATTCGATGCACCTTCGCACGCAGAAGGGAAAAGTTTTGCATAAAACGACAATGGTATTTATTTACTTTTTATTTATTTCATAACTCAAAAAAATATTATAATTGTACAGAGTTTTATTTTGCATTTTGTTTTAGCAGGAGGGAGGAAAATTGTTTAAATAATGAATTGATTTATTTTTTATTAATTTTGGAATACTAATTCCGCTAATAAAATGTTCCTAAAATCCCAAAATATTAAAAAAGCTAAAAATTAAGCACATTATGCATTTGGATTTAAGAACCAAGGTTTTATATTCAAAAAATATGTTTTCAAGGAAACAATATTTAAACGTGGGTAGAACTTTCTTTAAATAGTCTTTCACCCACATTTTGACTAAATAAACGGATTCCACTTACCAACAAGGACGTTATTTCCCCTAACATTAATTACAGTTTATATATATATATTTTTTTTACTAGGGATACCTGTTATAAAGTAACATTCAAATTATTCATTATTAGGTTTAAAATTTTACAATAAAATAAAATTTAAATATAAAAACCGCTTCGATTTAATAAAATCAACGCCTAAATCCATGAGTCTTTAATTTAATTTGTATTATTTGTACATATAGAATTATAATCATAATCATAATACAATATCATATTTCTATGATTTCTAGTAATAACAAAACGCGTGCCTGTCTGGTATACGCTTGACAGTTTAGTATAATGTTAAATTTGAAGTGGGAATAACAATGGTTGGTGAATGTCTTCTTCATCAGCGCTGCATAACCGTAATCCAAATATGTTTGCTTTAGTTTTACCTCGACATTACAACCGCGATCACCTCACGTTTTCAAATAAAGACACACTTGCACACGAGCGATAGAGTCATACATTAGAAAACGGTTATACATTTTACGAATATAGACTTGATGTGATCAAAAACTTTAAACAGTTAGGATATTTTGAAGATTACGTCAAAATACGTAGTCAAAGGGTGATTTTTTTTATTAAAACCACAGATGTGTTGTACGTTGTACTAAAGTTATGTGAAAAGGACTTATTTAGGTTTATAGTGTTCGAAAATGGAATTAACAAGCATATTATTTATTATAGCATTAGCGGTTGTGGTGAGTAAAATTTACAGCTACGCTATTATCCTGAAATAAATATTAACACGCTTTGGCTTTAATATATATTTTTTTTAATTTTCTAATTGAAATTTTCGTATATTATTTTATTATTTGAAAAATAATTTGAAAATTTAATTATTTGTTCTCTGTTTTTGTTTTACCGAGCAATTGAATCAAATGACGGTAAATAGTCAAACCGAAAATAACATTTAAATAATTGTCTTTTTAACTTTTATTAATACAATCTTTTTGTTAATGAATCTTCCGAGTATAAATATAATTTCATATTCTTTCGTCAGTTCGTGGATATCACATCATTTGCATATATATTTTTTTAAAGTCCTTATAATATGGTGTGCGTCACACATGCGATGCAAGATCTAATTCATGAAGATTTTCTGGGAATTGCTTAAAAAAGGTAGAAAATGTCTCTATAGACAACTTATACCGTTTTTAAGCTATTCAGAATACAAATCACTCTGCTCACAATTCAATATATGACTTACATATTGCATCGCATGCACTCAGATTACAGTTCTGCAAATAATTCTATTATTTTCTTAGCAGTTAAAAAATCCAAGTAGTTTTTCAAAAACAAAATACCTTGTCAGAGCTGTAAATTTCAATTTTCTTCACGCTTGCACACATTATTTTTTTGTGGAACATTATAAAACGGCGGCAAATATGTCACAAGAGATCAGCGCTGAGAATCTCAAGACCTACCCGTTCGATCCGAGATTTCCGAATCAAAACCAGACCCGCTACTGTTTCGTTTCGTACGTGGACTACCATCGATGCCAGAAGGTACGGGGCAAAGAGTACGCACCATGTGAATATTTCAAAGACGTCTTTACCAGAAACTGCCCAAATGCTTGGATTGAAAAGTTTGACGAACAAATAGAGAATGGTTCATTTCCGGCTAAAATTTAATTTTTTTTCTTTCAAATAATAAATACCGTTTTAAAATAAAAAAAACTGAATAAAAACACAAAATTAGGAAATTAAATAAAAAAACGTCTTTACTTTTTTGTTCAATACAGATCAATGCCTTATTAACAGAATGTCACAGCGATCGAGTGATAATTCTTAAGCCAGAACAAAACAATAAGCATGTGGGAAAGATTATACACTTTAGCCCAGAAGATGTAGAGCAATCCATGACAAAAGATAATTTAACGATTCAAGTACCTTGGGAGGCACCGTTGAAACACACCATTTACCTTGTACTCAATAGCAAGGTGGCCGAAGAAAAGGCCAACGTTAACTCAAGGTAATTTTGAATAAAGAAAATCTTGTAAGTCGATGTAAGTGCCATTACCCCAAAGCAATACCTACATGCAAGCTCATTTTACAGAAAGTGAGTGTTTCTGTGTCTGCATGCCATAATTGCAAAATAATTTGACAGATATAATGACAATTTTATTACGGTTCAGAGAATCGACTTTGCAAATATCATCGCATGTGTGTAGATTAAGTAGCTCAACCATAAAAAAATATTGTATGGCGAGACTGCACACATTTGTGATGGCTTTGTTGTTGACGATTTTCACTTTCTACAATTTTAAAGGGTCTTTATTTGTTTTTGTATTAAATTATTCTTTTCATTTTCAGTATATCGGCAGACCGGGACGTATTCCACAGAGCCAAATATATGAGGAGCGGTAAAGGAAATATCTATAGATTTGGTGATATTATTACATTGGCAAAGGGTCGTCTAGAGAGAAACAATGAAGGTGACTATTTGATAAAGGAAATGGATGGTGAGAATTGTCGCAAGAATAACTGCACACTAGATGACCGAACTGACCAAAATATTAGTGCGTATTGGTTGGTGGAAAAGATTCGACATCGCGACCCGATGAATGGTCATAGATTTGAAATGAAATTTACAATATCACCGGTAAAGAAAGGACGTGGTGTAGAAAACAAACGTGAAATCGGAAACCAAACTCGATCGAAAACTGCACGCAGCTTTGTAATCAGGGACAAAGATTATCCAAAATATTTTCCAGAGAATTCAAAAGAAGAGATTAAAATTCAAAAGCGATTTTTTGATTTAAATGGTCTCTCTAATCCTACATACGAAAACGGACAAATTCCATTTCATTTGAATAGCTATCGTGATGTAAATCATCACGACCTTAACACAGGCGAGTATTACATGAAACCACCGAATATTGTGGA
Organism: Bolitophila cinerea; assembly: GCA_010015015.2. Taxonomy (NCBI): domain Eukaryota; kingdom Metazoa; phylum Arthropoda; class Insecta; order Diptera; family Mycetophilidae; genus Bolitophila; species Bolitophila cinerea. The sequence goes on along the minus strand of JAAAKO020036408.1, from coordinate 7,779 downwards.
TAAACAACATTTGGAATTCTATCCTAATCAATACACTTCCACGGCGCATACATCGGAAAATCAATTGTACAGACCCGACTACGTTCGTTTTCCGGATGGTGGGCGACACCTGCAAAACTACCAAGAACCCACCACATATCATCCGTCGTCTGTGAATCCTTACACAGCTACACACTTACATCATCACTACTATCTCAACAAAAACAATGAGCCTCTCGTCAAGGCCACCGGTTACGAACAGGAGAATACATTTGAACCACACACGGATGCAATTCGCAATAATGAGTACAGACAATCGGTTTCTGTATCGGATATAGATCAAAATAAAAATTCACATCGATCTCCTCAAACGGGTTACGAGTACAGAGAAGAACATCAGACACAGTTCCAGACTCAAGAAAACCTACCAGCTAAACAGCAAAACGGAAACTATGAAAATGGCTACACACTATCCGATGAGTTGCCAGCACCTCATCCCGGTACTCACTTATATCATCAAAATCAATTTGCATATCCAATTCAAATGCAATTACAATCACCGCCGAGTGCATACTTTAATCCACAGCATCAACTTACTACAGCTCCATTTGTTGGACCTTACGTTGCAGTCGATCCTAATTTTACAACAACACAAGTATTGCAGCCTATTTTTGAAGTGCATCCACGGTACAATAGCAATTCAAATGAAATACACAAACCATTCCAAGGGCATCCTCAATACCAGAACACACGATTTTCTGACCATGACCCAGTGTACCATACTCATCCACCTCCGGGGACACAAGAAAATGTCATTTTAGAACAGGATCAACATACCGATGTTGAAAATGGAAACACAGAAAAAATTCCAGATAGTATGAAGCAACCGGTTCCTACTAATATTCCAGAGAAAATTCAAGAATTTTCAACAGATAGTGAGGCTGGTTATCCGATTGTCGACGACTCACATCAACATGGCACGATTAATACAGATTCTGAAGCTTCAAGTAATGACGGTCACGATAAAGACTATCCTGATTCAATTAACGCACAATTACCACCGCCAAATAAAGGTGATGATCTAACTGTTCCCTACGTGGAATCTTCAGTGGTGACTCAAACAGCAGTACTTCCGTTTAGTTCAAAAAATGTTAATGAAACTGAAGATGTTAAGGAAGAACCAGAAAATGTTACAATATCTGCAGAGAAAAATGTGGTCAAAGCAAAACGTGGTCGTCCACGAGGATATTTGCAAAAACCCTCAACTGAAAAAGCTATATTAAAATGGATGCCAAAGCGACAACGTGGTCGTCCGTCTAGCGGTACATTAGCTAGTAGTACATCCGAAGAAAAACTAAACCCTATAAATGTGTTAGACCGAATAACCACTACGACGACAGAAGCATCGACAGTTACAATTACAAACGAGGCATCGCCTGAAATAACGGTAACTCCCCTGAATCAGGTCGAGAAATACCAAACCAGTATCAGTACATCGGTTAGCATTAGGGTAGGATCTACTGAAAAAGATGCAATTCTAACAACCGAAACAAACGATGCTGGTGACTCTGTTACGGATAACTCCAACGAATTAGAAACTAAAACAACAGATTACGTTACACCATTTACAAAAATTAGTGCTGATAAAGAAATTACTGCTAAGAAGAAAAAATAGTACTTATATATACCTATTTTTAGAGAATTAGTAATTGGTTAGGTTAGTGAACTTGTATATAAAATCTCTACTCCTTTTAAAACTATTTAAGTTAGTACAAGTTTGTTATCTGTACGTACATTATATAAATAAATACAATTTGAAATAGAACATACCTGCTCCTTCGCTGGAGTACTTGTAAGTTGGGGCTGTCGGTATGGGAATTAGTTGCGCATACGTTTCAGGCATCATGTTTACTATTTTAGCATGGTACGATAGCCTATAATATGTAAAAATAATTAAAAATAAAGGTTTGCATTTATTATACAAAAAAATTTACCGCAAAGACTTGAGCAGCACCTCTTGGATAAATTTCGGTCTTGGATGCTCTGGATCCAATAACAAGCAGCTGTCCCAGTCGTCCCATGACCATCGGAACTGAAAGTTGCTCAAATGGTACGAAAACCAGTTGACAAAACGATCAAAGCACGACGTATTCATCGAATCAATTCGCATAAACAGAATTTCAGTTGCCTGAGCGAGTACCTGTGGCAACGTAGATGGCTGCAGTTTGCATAATTCGATCAGAATTGATCCGTAGCAAACGTCCAAGTATCGTGGCACTGGCATGTGGAATAGCTCGGCAAAAATAACTTCTACAATACAATATTCCAGTGGAATCTTGCTTTTGTACGGAAAGTTCAACAAATGAGCAGCGCAATCCTTTCGCTCCAGACAGTGCGTTTCGATGATGTGATGAAGATGTTCTTCAATCAAGAATCGTTCAATTGAATGGGCACCGGGTAAAATAGGTCCATCTGGACAATCAGTATAGTCAAACATCCTATATACGACCCATGGCATCGGATACTCGTAGCTCTCGTGGTGTGGTGGTGGATTAATCAAAGGTAAATTGTGCTGCAGAGCTTCGCACAGAATAGAGTCAAAAGCCAGATACGGTCTCGGAATATGTTTCTCTGCCCAATTGTCCTGTCGCAATTTGCGAATCTGTGCCCACAAGCAATCCAAGTACTCTTCTTGTGGATGCGGTGCATCAACAGACCAAACACGCAAAGCATTGTGATGTTTTTTGGTACGTTTGTTGAGGAACACCTCAATACGAACCAAAATACTCTCTAGCGCAGATTCCTTTTTCTCATAAAGATCACGGCCAACCCATGGCAATGTAGACAACACTGCAAACACGTACCAATCTCGACGAACTTGCGGTACGGTGTCCTCGTTCGAAACGTCAATCATGTTGTCCAGCAGCACGATTAATGAACTCGCCGAAATTACGTGGCAATTCACCAAATCTGCAAGAAATCGTAAAGAGTATCGAGCTGCGTCCCATTTGCAAGCCTTCAGGCTATCCTTGAATGTTTTCACCATGTGATCCACAAACTCTCCTCCGAAATTGTAGTTTTTCGCATTGAGCAATCCCACAAGCGTCGTGTAGATTGTACACTTTTCTGGCATTTTAATTGCACACTCCGACAAAATTCGGAGAATTTTCAAACGAAAAGTTCCCAAATCAGCTTCTAACACCGAGACGAGTCCTTCTAGATTGGATTCCAGCGTTGATGTGCTCTTTTCTCCAACACGCAATATAAGAGACTCCAGACGATCTTCGATCTCTTGGTTTTCCGAGACACGACGTCGCTTGCGATTATGACGATCTGGAATTCAACGATTTGTTTATCGACCATATTTTTAAATAATTATGTATTGTCCTCCAAGATATAGTATATATTACTATATATATCTTGATTGCGCTCCACTGTGGCAAGAAATTAGGTTATGTTTTGGTATTTTGTATTTACCGTATCCCTCGTCATCATCGTGACCCCTTCGTCGGTTCATTCTAATTCTTCTATGACAATTGGATACGCTGCAATAGACAGATGGTAAATGTGCACTTTACTTGCGTATTACGTTTCGAAATTTGGGAATTAAGAACAAATATAAAATAATTGGACGCTTTAAAAATCAATGAATGCAAACGAAAACGATGCGGCGCGGCAGAAACAGAATGAAGACCAAGACAGAACACAGAAGCAAGGCAAAACACACAGAAACAAGCTGACACAAGCACACAAGGGCGAGAGCACGGACAAAACCAACACCGGCCTCTGTCAATTTACGAATTCAGCAAAAATGAATGCGTTTATTCCATATGCCTTTGAATGTTCAGTACGTCGAGCAAATTATTGTTAATGATATAATTTTAAAATCTGGGTTCAAAAATCCTAAAATGCAAATTTTAAGTTTATAAGAACATGGATTTTCTTTGCGAAAATATTGTTATAAAGTTTTAAATGGTCTAAGACGTAAAATGCCTTTAGCATGAATACAGCTGATTGAAATTTAAAAAAAAACGGGATAATTTTAAAATGGCTTTATTCACTAAATTTTAATTATTGTGTAATAATTTAATTCAATTTTATTTAAAAAATATTGTTTATAATTGTATTGTAAAGTAAATTTAGATAGACAAAAACTTACATATTGAAAGAGCATTAGAGTAGAGCGTTTCCCAGAGCTGAATCCGACATGAAAAAATAGTATAATCGGTAGGGTTGGGAACGTAGTATAAATAATTTATTTAATACCTAAATTACTATGTGTAGTAAATAATTAAATAATTAATTAAATAAATTAATTAAATTAATTATTTATACTACGTTCGCAACCCTACCGATAATACTATTTTTTTTTTTTTTTTAAAGGTAATAACGAGCGCCATGTGATTATGCGCTAATCAAACGGTTTCTTAATATTTTATGAAATACTTTTGTAATGCAGAAAAAAACAGATAAATTTGCGCTAAACTATTTCCTTATTTTTTTCGCTTTTATGATTTTTGAATTAGTTTTTGCTTGTTAAAGTCCATATTATGTAAGACTTTAGGGGGAGGGTAATTTTAAGATGGGTCTACATTATTATAAGGGCTGTCATCGTATCGGGATGGGGTAACAAATTTGTATTTACGTTAAATTATATGAACGGCCACTAGAGGTCTTTCCATTTATGCCCCAATTGATTCCACAGGATCGGTCTTAGCGACTTGCACTACTGATTCATGATCTACATTTAGTGATATACATATATATTTATAATTTTAATACTTTTTTTGTTTATATTGAATACAGGCAAAGTAAATAACTTTTTAATTTTAATCAGAGATAGAACACTTCAAAAATTATTATTGAGATTTATCTTAACCGAAATTAAGAGTTCTACATAGCGATTATAATAGTCTATATAATTTTGAGTTGATAATAATGTTATTATAAGAATTAAATTCAGTGCGCAATTATTCTGTTTAGGGTGATCGAACAATTGCCTCGTACGAGGCAAATACCATTGCTGCTACTTCTACGGAACGCGATTTTAGACTGAGCGTGGCATCCGGATTCCCGGGCTGAACTTTAAGCTCAAGTAATACCCAAATATTATTAGTCAATTTTAGTGACTGGTACAGCATATCCTGTCCCTCAACATTTCGCTTCGCAATAGTAAAGATGTTGTTGGCCGTCATTTTGGCGGCTAGACTGTCAGCGTTACCACCGACACCGTTTAAATTGTATTGAACCTCGTTTGCGGCTGGAATTTCCTTCCATGTGGTCAAGAAGACACGTTTGTCCAGTTGACCCTCCTCAATAAATATGGAATTAGCGTGCACGAGGCACGCAAAATAGAATATGTCCACATTGTTTTTAATGGCAACCTAATATGAAAATGATGAGACATTGAGTTTATAATTCGAAATTCAATAAAATTACCTGCAAGTTGTTAAGTGGTTCCATTCGTTGAATTTGTCCAGTTGTACCCAGAATGAGAGACGTATCCACAGATTGAGAAGGTTGCAGTGCCGTAACCTGAAGCGGAGCAGTTGGTACCAGACCGAAACTGTTTTTGTTCAATTGAATTGCAAAGTTAGACATTGCTTGCATAGCCTTGTTTGTAAAGGTCATGTCCATCGAAACTTGTCCGTTACGGCGAGAGAATGTTCCCAAAATCTCTAATCCCTTTCCTTTTTCGGCTGGCAACCAAACGACCTTTGGAAGAGATACGTTTGGAGACGATCCAGTGCCCAAACCGAATATATCTCCCAGTAATCCACTACCACCACTTGAAGAAATGTCTGTAGATCCGCCTCCGACACCAAGCTGAAATTTTGTTTATTAAAATAAAATTAATTTTAAATACACATGAAATCTTACCAAAACGTCCAGACCACCACCAAGCAAATCCACATTACTTGTGTTCGCAACTGCTGGGGTTGATGCAGCTGGTGTACCAATGTCCATTGACAACAAATCCCCAATCAAAGATTCTTGATTCGGAATAACAGTAGCCTCATTGTTAGCTTGAACATCAGGTTCTGTAGAAGCACCACGATTTGGTAGAGATTTTCGGATACCAGCACTGCGACCCTCTACGAAAGCAGTCGGTGGCTTGTGATACACACTAGCCAGAGAGCTTATGTGACAAATTAATTCGTCCAGCAGAGTTGGCTCCAACAAGTCAGTCTCTTCGGAAATCAGAGGTTTATCGGCCAGAACCACCTCCTTGGCTGCAGCTGGATCGGTGGATAGCAGACGCCAGTAAATAAAACCGCGATCACGCAAATCAGGATTGTCAGAGTCCTGCGTGGCCAGCGATAGTACGTGCTGAACAAGTTCTTGTGTGTCGGATGGACGTTTCAAGAACAGTTTAACCACTGCGGTCAAAAGTTGTAACTGTACTTGCGCATTTTCATCCTGGAATCCTTCTAGGAAACTGTCCAATAACTCATCGGCATTGTCAATACGCTCCGCATACTCGCCAATAATCCATACCATGGAGGCTCGAGCTTCGGGCTCATCAAGTGTGTCCAAATTTTCGCAAAGTGTACTAATGATACTCTCGTACTTGTTGGGATATTTACGGAAAATATCCTTTATTACAACGATAGCTTCCTGAACGACGTAGTTAACCTTGGTTTGGATAAGGTCAAGCAATGTGGATACACATCGCTCAGCAGAGGGTTCAACCTTAATGGCACATCGGCCAATCGCGCGAACAGCCTTACGAACAAAGTCCACATCAACCTCAGTCGCGTATTCCTTGAGCTCGCTCAACACCTGTGCAATGTTACTTTGATTGGCCAGGCGAATCATAATATCAAGCTTCTCTAGTTTAACGTAAATTGGATCATTGTATTTAACAAAGAATACTTTCATTTCATGCTTTAGAATATCTGGACGTTTCTGAACAATCAAATTAATATTCCTTAATGCAACGTACTGTACTTCAGGCTCAGAAGATAGTAGGGTAACTAAAGGTGGAGCCAGTTTCTTGGTCAGCGTGGCACAGAAATCACTGTCACTGGATAGCATTTCCAAAAGTTTCATTAGCACTTTAACGGCGCTCAGAACGACGGCTGCATTGGCATGTGCCAAGCGTGGAGTTATACGCTCGCAAATAGATTGCGCCTCACGTTCGTCCTTAGGACTATAGTTGGCCAAAGAGTCCAAAATAAAGACTTGACCCCATTCGGTACATTCATTCAAAGCCGTAAGTAACTTATTTATAGTAGCCGAATTCAATTCAACAAGTGGATGACCCGATTGGCTGGCCTCATTAATTTCACTTAGCGCTGCCACTGCGTTTGCTACCACCATAGGATTAGAGTCCGAGAGCAGATCCTTCAGTTGGTCTAAGAAACCTTGATCCTCAACCTAAAATTGAGTGATAGTTTTAGAATATTGTTCATAAACCTTAACTCGGAACACAAACCATTGAGGAGGATATATCGTAGAGCTTAGCTACGCAAACTGCAGCCGTCTTTCGCACGTACGGATCTTCATCTTTCAGACATTTACGAAGTGGTTCGCATAGGTATTCAGTTATTTTGTCTACCCGAATGCAACCCATTGTACGCACAGCTAGAGCACGAATAAGTGGATTTGAGTCCTCGCAGTCCTGCAGCAAAAAATACAAATTAATTATGTTGTCTTTTAAGACTAATATCATGTATATTTATGCAAGGCCATATGCATTTTCAAATGAATTTACTAATTATTAATAAAAAAAAAATATTACAAAATTGCTGCAGCGGAATCAAGATTAACAGACGGTATTTAAAATCATAGTATATA
>JAAAKO020036397.1:0-12676 GCA_010015015.2 Bolitophila cinerea | reverse complement strand
ATGCTCAACTTCCTTATTAAGACAACCAACCTGAACAACAGCAAATAGGGCATTCTTCAGCTCTTATCCACTTCCTGTAGTATTATATGATTTAGTAATACATTTTATTATATTTGGAATATAATTTATAAATTTGTTGTAGTTTGTTTTTTAATATATAATGAATTTATTTTTTGTTTAGTGAGTAAAAAAACAACTTAACAATGTACCGAATTTTATTTAAATTATCTGTTTTTGAACTAATATGTCTTAATACCCTGTTGACCAAATATGTCATGAATACCAATAAGGTATCTATAAAATAAAAAAACAACGTGTGCATTGAACTCGCTCTTCGATACTGGTCGCGTGATTAAATTCAAATATTGTTAAACACATTCAAACGAATTTCAACCAAATTAGCCGTCGCATAACTTTGTAAAGATATAAACTATACATAATTGTTAAATGTAGTATAATAGTACTATATATACAGAATGAATAAGAACTGAAAGATTCTTGTCGCAATTCGAGCACCGGAACACGAGTTATTTGTCTCGGAAAAAAGTGCCTTCTCATTGCGGCCTGCCGCCTGGACATATACAAATAGTTATTCTGAAGTCGATCTCTGAATTGTATATTGTTGTTTGATATAAATAACTCTGGTCAGTGGATGATTATTATTAAATAAAAATGCCATTATCTGGGTATGTGTGAGTGTACGTGAGTGTGTCTGCGCTAAGAGCGTATTGCCTTTATTGGAAACATTTAAAATGTACTTATGTATATTGTACTCGAATGAATACATAAAAGTGGTATTATATCAAGTAAATATATCTATGGATATATTATAAGATATGTGTCTGTGTAGTATATATATATATATATATCGCTACTTTGCGGTCGCCGATCTTTGCGCGTCACGCCACGCTGGGCACCGCAACGCAACGCCACTCAGCCGCAATGCGCGCACGCGCTCTTCAGCTCAATAAATACGAATCGAGAGTGATGGATTTGACCTTAGATCATTCGAGCAACCACACAACGGAGCGCATCATGAACCATGAATGGAATCAGACATAAATTTGCACTGTATTTTTCGCTATGAAAATAGCATTAAAAACCACAACATTATGAAGGCAAGCGTGCTGGAAATATTATTGTATACACAATACCTGTTTCACTTTTTCTTTCATCAGGTAAGCGATTAAATAAGCTTACCTGCAATCTGAAATCTGCAATGCGCATCAAGTAAAAGTAAACTCTAACGTAGTATTGACCTTTTTCTTCATGCCGAACTTATTATGTTTATTTAACTCCGAAATGATTTTTAGATTTTACTCATTTTCAATATCATCCTTGCTCCCGCAAAATGTAATTTTCATTGTACAACATAAAAAGCAGTAGGGTGCACTGGCATTTTCTTGATCGAATTACGAGCGCGTAAATTCAATTTCTCAACGGAGCAAAGAACAAATGGCAAAGAAACTGCAGCATGTGCAGCGAAGCGTCTGCATGCGTGTGAGTGCATGTGCATTGTGCCACCCTGACGTGACCTTGCGCAATGGAGCGACCGGAGCACGTCGTCGCCACGCAGAACTTTGTCTAACTTTTTCAACTTGCAGACATTTGTGTCAAGATGTTTAAAACACAACGACCACAGCGCAGCGCGCGTCTTTCGCACATTCTTCCATCTACAACCCCACCCATCGCCCACCACCCCCTAAACCGTGTGACGCACACACACGCACATGTACAAAAAGCAAGCCAGCCAACGAACTTTTTACTGTCAGCTGCCACAAGCTTTTTTAATGAGTTCGGAAAAGTGCGCGCGTGTTCAATTGAAATAATTTCATTTCTAAATTGCGTGCGTCGAATGGAAAATTTAAAGCTATATGCGTTTAGCTTTGGAGTTTTGTTCTTCATTAATAAATACTCGCGAAAGTAAATAGGAACTCATTATATCGAATTTGTAATTCTAAATAAAATTTAAAAATATTTTTACTAGTAAACTGATTAGACAAATGAGCACTAGAAAATTATTATAATTTTACTTGTATAAAAAATAACCTTTATAAAGAACAGGTTCTAGTAGTGAATTACGAGAAGAGTGATTGTCGGATCACAAAAATTTAGTTTAGATTTTATTTACTAACAAATTGAGCCACATTTTGGAAATATTAAAATTTAACAATTTTTTTTAACTACATTTGTTGTTATTACTAATTTTATGAAATATTTAATTTCTGATGAAGGAAACACGAATGGGTGCATTAAATAATGCATTTTATTTTTTTTATGTCAAGAAAATTACGAATTTTAACTAAATTAAGATCTATGTTATTTTACTAAGAATATGACTGAAATACCGAAATCGTTATTCTATTTTTTACTAAAATAATACCTGATGTGGTACTTAGTAACCACACAAAAATTCAAATTATTATTTAAATAAATTCTGATTTTGAATAAAAAAAATACTGATTTAAGAAATAATTATTACAGTCAATATATATATATATATATATATATTTTACAGGCAAAAATATTTTTCTTTTACTAATACTTATTAGTTAACAGATTTCACCCTTCTCCAAAATACTCCAGTTTAATGCCACGTACACTTACGAATGATCCTAGAGTGCTATGCTGTCTGCTTTCCCTTGGGAAAGCTATCTTCTCAGCCATGGCAGTCAGGACATGTATAGGTGAAAAACTAAATGAGTATTCTTACAACGTTTATTTGGGGCTCTGGCGTAGTGGGATCCTTCCCTACACCTAATCTACAATGTCTTGACATCGCGCCTATGGATTATGTCCTTGTTTTCCTATAGAAAACCTAAACAGGCTGTTGGTCATTAAAAAACAGTTTCTAGCGATAGATCCTGCTGGACACCTGGCCCAATCCAGTTTAGTATTCTTGGCCTTTCCTCTTTTGCTTAGCTACTCGTGGGACTCATAAATACAGGCTGCACCCAGGCAACTGGAAGTGTACGTGGCACGGCTGTATAAGGAAGTATAAGGGGTAGTGTCCATGCTGCACCTAGGCAACTGGGGAGTGTAGGTAGTACTGCCAGAGTAGAGGTGAATAGGGCTTCGGTAACAACTACTGATCAGTGGGGTAGGAGGAAGAGACGACCAAACAGGCCCACTAATTACCTAGGAAAGATCTTCGGTGATGGTCGGGGTGGAGTAGCCGGAACCAGTAAAATGGCGATCGGGGAGTCTACCCAAATTAGAAATATTTCTGCAACCGATGCCAAAGTTGGGAAACCTATAGAGGTAATAATAGCTTCAGGACATGGAAATGGTGGTCTAGTCAGGAATGATAAACCTGGCCTGGGCAAAACCACAGAGGGGAGGAACGATGGTCACACGGCTAATACAATCGGGCAACATGCGGTGGTTAAGCCGAAAGGACCAGGTATTAGGGGGTCGAGCCGATAACGGTGATACTCCTGCAGGGTCTGATAAGGACATAGATGTGCCGACTAGAAATTCGAGTCTGGTAAAATCATCAAAACAACAAGTGACTTTTGTCACTAGACGTATTGTAAGCAGATGAGACGGGCAATATAAAAAGCTTCAGCAGGGTTTGAAAGGACAATAAAAAGAGCTCAGCAATGACAAACGCAGAGGATGAGAGAGCTGAAGAAGGACACAGCCACAAAAAGCGCTGCAATAAAGCGTTAAAGATCGGACGAAAGTCGGGCAGGGCCAAGTAAAAGACAGTACATAACAAAGATGAGCTACAGGGACTGTCGAACGGCTGATCTCAGCCAAGGATTACTATGAATTAGATGGGATTCTGCAACAGCCACTAAAGAAGACTGTTGATTTAAACTGCACGGCGGACCGAACCGTAACTACCTTCGACTAGAAATGCTTTGCTCCAAACTCCTGCGGGGATACTTCTATGTCTCTTGTAAGAACACGGAGATTAGAAGGTGACTTAAGACTAACGTGCCTACGTGGAAGGACGTTTGGAAAAGAGCCGACCTGAAGGTAATCGACGTTGACGCGGTTCGTTCGGACGGAAGGATGGCAGTTTTTATTTCGGGCAAGGATTTGGAAAATAACAAGGACAGTCTAGAACTGTTGGTCTTCCCAAACCAGGTTGGTTGGTTTAATAAGGAACTTAATAAATACGTATTCAAGTTGCGATTATTCAGATTATTTGGCTTGATAAGAACCTTTTTTTAACATATTTCCAAATTTTATAACCCAGAATTTTGAAAACGCAGAATTTTGTAAAACAGCTACGTCAAGTAGGAAGGTGAGGCGTTTTCTCGAAAAAGAACTGGCACCCGTCAGGTGGATTTGCACCTCTTCCTGGTCTGTAATCAGAAGAAATATCGTTGCGGGTGGTACCAAACATATTGACCAAAAATCGGGCGGCGTCGGGGATCTTCCTAGTAATCCGAATGAACAATGCTTCCGCTGAAGTCCTCAAAGCCGAGATTAATTTGATTTCCAGTCTTCACCCAATTCTTTTTTCGTTCCTACGAACCTAGTCAGTCGACAAAATCCTCGTCGGAAATCGATAACCAAACAAACGATGCTCTGCAGTCCATGAAGGGCACAATACAAGCTGCTGTAGAAGCAGACTTTCTCTACATCAAAGCACTTAGACACTTGGGCAACCTGCAACACATCTTTGGTGTGCTTGTTAGTTTAAATAGACATAGCTATTATCCAAGAACCTTGGTAAGGAAAAGGGTGAGTACGAAGTATAAAAATACCAGGTTACTCCACATTTTACTAACCAACAGAAAATAGGCTAAGAACCTGTGTAATAATAAAAGAAAACCTCCTTAGACCTTGTTGCCGTAATGATAAAGGTGGGTGATAAGGAGGAACTTAAAAGTGGTTGCATCAATTTATCTTCCTTATCCTCAAAGTATTATATGTATTATATGGTAACTGACTGTGAAATAAAGAAAGTGGAGCTTTTAATTACCGCGAACGCTTCGAAACATTTTTTATGAATTGTCTTTCTAAGAATTCCATTCAACAAATTGATTTTTGTCTACATATTGTTTTCAACGAATAGTTCTTCGATAAATTGTTTGCTACGAATTATTTTCTATGAATTGTCCGTAAATCATTAAAATAAATTATTTCTAAGGCGACTATGAGAAGATATCCTTTATAGAACCATCATGAGGTTTCTATCCCAACTTATAGTTATATTTTTCCAGCATAAAGAATTCCTTTTAAAAGCCCTATAAAAATATTATTTCTAAGTCTCGATCTGAATGAATTAGTAGAAAAACATTTACCATGCGTATAACTACAACTAACTACATCCTCAATATATATATATATTACGCATATTTGTCCATAATTGATGCTGTAACTCGTCCCTCTTTACTTAAATAAAAAGCTACAACGAATCGAATCCCATTATACGCGCCAGACATTATACTTCTATCAATTCCGACTCACGCACAGCGCCACAAAAGTACTCGCATAAATTACATAAAAAACTACGTGACGTTTATGTTAATTCAAAATACATAAAATTGCGCGTAATGTTTATAATTTAATATTTTGCTCCCCGGTATTTTGCACCACAAACCGAACGCAGCAGAAAGTATAAATTGCGCGCACACACACAGCACCGACACAATAATTACGCGCCGTTTTTATGGGAAGTCTTTTTTTCTTCCTTTTTTTTAATAGAAAATCACGGACGTGTGCGTCTGGCTCATAAAATAATAACATGAATATCATTGCATGGCGCAGAGTCGAGCGCAGAGTCGAGCACCGAGCAGTGGTGTGCAGTGTGCACTGTGCAGTATGCAGATTTGCAGAATCGGAAGGAAAGGGCGGCAGTGGCAGACGAAAAACAATAAAAGAGTCATTATACCGCAGTGCTGTGCAAATGGCCGACACGAGGCGATCGGACGGTGTGCATACAAGGACGTCAGTGTAATAATATTCTGTTTTTGTAGAAATGCAATGTTCAACATATGCATTCTGCCAGACGACTCATAAGAAATGTACAAAAATGATTTTCTCTATGCAATTCTATACGAGTGTTCTCCTACGTCTGATATACTCCGTAGGATCATTGACCATAAACTGCATGCAGGGTCTATTGTCTTACACCGGCCACATATATTCTTTAAAAGAACAAAAAAAATCACATACATATTTAAAATTCATTGTCATGCATCGGGATATGCAGAATGCACACGATAAATAGTAGGTATAAGTAAGTATATTTACTATATATGTACATATATATATATATATTTATGTATGCTGCGCGCGCGTCTTGAATATATTGTGTGTAATGAACATGCGCAATGCTCAACTTGCATATACGCGATTTTATTAAGATTTTAAACAAGACCGTGATATGTCTACCAGTATTAAAGCATACATACATTTTCTCACATTCCAATATATACAAGCGAGTCAGAGCACAATATTATATATAGCCGATATGATCTTGCTCGACACGCGGTGTTTTTATGTGTTTGTGTGTGTGCGCGCGCATCTCGCGTCCTATATATGCAAATCCGCGAGTGCGATGCAATTTCATATGGGTACTCACACACACACACACACACATAAACAAACTCCTGCGCCTGGCCTCTTGCAGCTCGTTGAATTATTTATGCACATGCATCGCCGCGCGTTTCTGCATAAATATGATACAACTTATTTAACAATGATCAGATGCGCTTGCGCTTGCGCTTCCAGCTCACGAATGGAACACGACAAATGAAAATAATGGACATGATTTAGCCCACGCTTTCGTCGGTCAGCTCTCGAGCTGCTAACCACCACACAAATCGCTAAAATATATGGTAACGAAATTGGTCAGAGAATTATGGCAGCGAGCGCAGTATAATTCGCGATTTTGACGATTACTGCTCGGCCGCTCGTGCTTTGGCGAAGTGCAAGCGCGAGTGCATTGTTTTTTGTGATGCGCGACATAGTGCATTTTTATGGAAGTATTGATTTTGCATATTTGATGCGTGAAAACTTGGTGTGGTAAGACACCTCATTATAAATTAGCTAGAGCAGGATAAAAATGTAACTAAATGTTTGTCTGTGTACATTAAATACATTTATTTTTGGTTGTAAAATATAGCTTATTGAATTCCCAACTAACTTGTTTTTGCCTATTTTGCATATTTTTTAAGATTTTAAAGGCATATTTTTAGGTTAAAGCATTTTTGCATATTTTAGCGCATAATTTCAAGATATTTTGCCTGATTCAACTACAATTTATTAAATTTCTCTATATTTTAGTATTTTATATATTTGAAAAAATAATAATATATAATATATTGTGTTATTACTTTATTCAAACAAAATTGTACAAAAAATATATATATTTCCTACACAAAAAAATGTGCCCAACATAAATGCCACCAAATAAACATTTATGTGCCTAAAAAGTGTACTTAAATTAATACAAAAATTGCACGAAAATATAAATACAATTGTACCCAAAAACATGTGCACATACAATAAATAAAATATTTTTTGTGCAATCATTTATTTACGGAAATGCTGCGTTTCCACCGGCATCATTTGTGTCAAATTTAAAGACAACCCGACAAATTTTGGTGGAAACATCTCCAAAAATTGAAAGTGCCGCCTGTTCGTCTAATGTCATATAACTTCATATATGTATGTCAACTGCAGTGGAAATGGTAGGGTTTGGTATTTGTAGTATTTAATGTCATTCTACCAAAAAATGCCAGATATTTAATTAGGTTAGTGAAAACACTAGTTTTGACGATTTGTCAATGTATCGCCGTATTTGGAAAGCTTTTAATTTTGACAACAATGTTCATTTTTTGTTATTTGACGCTCTAGCTATTATTATTATGAATTTTTGTTCAATTTTATAATTATAAATTTATTAAAATGCAGCAACGCAGGACAAAACAATTTGATTGCAGGATGGTAGTACAGATGGTCCGAAATAAATTATTTATATAAAAAATACAATAATTCTGAAATATTACCTTTTATGTCATTACCATTTCCGAAATTATCCTAGGATAACAAAGCAACAATACCTCTGTTTTTTAATTACAAATTATTTTATTTCTGTTCTCCAGCGAGTTAATTCTGCCTTTGCAGTACCAGGAAATTAATTCCGCCTTTGCAGTTCCAGCGATTTATTGTTAAAATTTCTAATCTAAAAAAATACATATATTTTTTTTTATTTATTTGTTCTTTGAAAACTTAAAGACAAAACAGATAATTGATGAGTAATCGTGAAAAAGATAATTCCGGGTATGATATAAAAGCAAGTTCAAAAACTTAATCCCGAATAAGTAAAGACCTATAGTAGCTTCCCGAACAAATCATTCAGCAGTCGACAATAATATTATGGAACGTTGGAATTTGAAGAATATACGCTTTGGGAGATGTTTTCATTAATCCTATAGCAGTGATAGGTATTTTTGACAGGGTAACAAAATGAATTGTGACAACCACTAAATCACATGTTCTCCAAAATTCTCTTAGACGTTTCGTTACACCTGTGGAAAACGCTATTCTTGCAAGAAACATGTTTTTGCCATTCTGTTAAAAAAACTTTGTTATCATACAAAAAATGTGGTAGGCATTTCTTATAATTACCTTATAATTATCGAAGTTTATCCATTAAAAATAAGTTTGAGTCGTCTGAAGCCATTTGGGAATGTCTGTGGAGCATTTACAGAAAACATGTTTTTTCCATCCTGTAAAGTAACTTTCTGACCAAACAAAAAAAGATTAGGTGGAAATTTCTAATTATTTATCTATACCTAACATTATTTATTAAAAAAAATTATGGTCATTCGAAACCGTTTAGGATTAGTTGTAAAGCATTTTCTAAACAAATGTCTGATGGCAAATTGACAAATCTAAATGTCACATGATATGACATATAAAAGTGGCAAATATTATACTTGGTGGAAACAAATGTTTTCACAGCCGCAATTTTGTTGACGTTTATTTCTTCATGGTAACAACAAATTATATATTTTAGGTAATATGTTTTTTTAAAAGGCACGATTTTTTTAAACCCACAAAATAATGAATAATAAATGTGAATTTATATATAAAAAAATATATTTTTTATTCATATTTACTACAAGTTCTATGTATTTTTATTTCTTTTATTTTTAGTGAATTTTTTGCATTTTTTTAGTGCATATTATGGTTTATATTTATGCATTTTTAGACATTAAAATTCTAGGCTCTATAAATTACATATAAAATATAAACATATTTAAAATAAATTAAAATAACACTTTTAAAAAAATATTTTTTTCAAAATATTTTTTTTTGGTTCTATAAATATTTTTTGTTAGCAATAATAAAATATTGTTAAAAAATAAAATGATTTGTCCATGCTAAAGTTTAAGTTACAATTTTGTCACAAAAAAATGTTACCAAAATAAATTATTGTACAAAAAAGTTACAAAAACAAATAATTGTATTTGAGCATGTATTTGGGCAAATTTTAGTAATCTTTTTTTATTTGGGTAAATTTGTATATTTGGTGACAGTTATTATTTCTTTTGGGTACATTTTTGTTTTTTTTGTGACAATATTGTTTTAATTTGGGTATTCATTTTTGTTCTTTTTATAAATATAATTTCTACTGTGCGAGTATAATTAAATGTCGACTTTATATAATAGACTTTTAAATATAATTTTAAATCAACATTCCTATACTTCGAATTAAAGGTAATTAATCTTATTTCATATATAGCGGAAGTGAATATACTTTTCAAAAGCTTGTAATATAAGCTATATACTACCTAAAAATCTATCGCATTTCTTAAAAACAAAAAAATATCAAAAAACAAAAATGCGAGAAATAAAATTGTGCTCGGTTATGGAACAAACCGCTGAAAATATCAAAAATGTAGTTATTTTACTTTTGAAACCTTTTAAGTAAAAATACATGAATTATTATGACTAAAGGTCTTCTAAGTCAGAGTCACAATGTATGCATGTGAAGAAACTTGCACATTAAAAAAAATCTGTGCATTTTCTTCAATGCAATAAGGTGTAAGGAATTATATATTTATAGAATAATATTTTCGAACATTAATTCAGAAATATTACCTTTTATGTAATTCAAAAAGTAACTTCAACATTTTGTAATTAAGAATATTCAAGAACAACTTTTTTTATATTCTTTTTTAGATTAGCTATTTTGTCATTTTTGCAGCGAATTCAATTTGTTAAAATAGAAAAACGTGCGAGGTAGTAATTTTTAATCATCGCCTTTGTAGATTCAGTGAATTAATGTGAAATTAGTTAAATCTAAAAAAACAAAATATATAAAAAGTTTTTCCTAATTTCATTCTTTCGAATGTGCATTTTTCTAATTAATGCAATAATTAAACTGTACAATTAGAGTCGCATAAAAATGACTGACTTCGGCGATTTGCAGAAAAAATATTTTTGTAAATATAATATCTTCTTGCGACCAAGTATATTTGAAAATTACTTATTTTATTTTAATTATTATCGGATTACAAAACATTATAATAATATAATATTTTTAAAATGTTTAAAAAAAAAAAATGCCACTTTTTGTAATTTATATTTTTTTTGTTTCAATTTTTTCTATTTTTAAAAGGTTGTTTTGCTTTGAAATGTAAGTATGTAAACAAAAATTCAAAGGATATATTAGATTTCTAAATTGAATCAAGGCCCCTGATCAACCCGATACACGGACCGACATTCTAAACGACACAGACCTATACATGCAGTAAATTTAAAATGACTGCATGTATAGGTCTGTGTCTATGCGCTTCGATCAAAATAATGATACACACATGTTTTTGTTATATTCATCTGAGTGTCCCATAACCGGTTGCTTGAGTGTCCTATAACCTAGAATATTTTCCCAAATCCACTGAATGATACTTCCTACTTCTGAACATCTCTTTTAAAATACATTTATAAAAATACACTTCCCCAAAAACTTTTATGGGGTTTTGTATTATTATTTTTCTTCCAAATTAGGAAGTTTTATACAAACCGTTTCAATGTCAAATACATCGAAAACTATTAAATTGTACCAAGGTAATGTTTCAATCTTCTTGTCAGTCATGATCTATCTGTCCTCCAAGGGATGACGTTATCTAACGGGCCACCCTTAATATGAGAACTAGGACAAGGCTCTTTACCAAACTACTTTCAACAAAAAAATACGTTGTAGCTATGGAGATCTTAAAATATTCATAATGGGTATAATTTTTAATTAGCAATAACTTTTTTTAGCAAAAATATCACTAACAATAAAAAAATATTTATTATTAATTACATGCCCATTTTTGGAAATTTTTACTAATAAAATATGATACTCAGTCGCCATATTGAACCCATACTTTATATCATTGTTGACTTCAGTTACGTAATCGGCGACATTTGAGAACCCCCAAGTGATCAATTTTAAGCATTTTATAAAACATTGAGCATTTCGAAAAAAGATTCTTGGAAATATGTCCTCATCAGCAAAAAGTTTTAATTATTATTAAAATCAAAATTGCGATCTGCATAATTCATATATTTTTGGTAATATATGTATCCCCAAATTATTGTTGTAAAAGACCAAATTTAATAAAGTTCTATCGTCAGATTCTTGATCTCCGATCAGTACAAGAATTCTTAAAAATGATCTTTAAAAATCACATTAAATATCTTTCAGTACCATTTTTCATTTCGATAATTTGTAAAAATAGTCGAACCGATACAAAATTGAAACTTAACATAATTAAAAAAGGAAATTAAACTGCACAATTCATAAATTCAATATTAATCGGCTATATTTGATTTTTCTAGTTATTATTATTCTTTTTCCTAAATTCGGAAACACTCTTTATCGAAATGACTAGTATTTTGACACTGATTACTAAGTAGGGTATGACTTATTTTGATCTAGTACAATACACCACAGTTTCAAATGAAGATTCTTTTCAAATGTTGTTTACTGTTTAGAAACATTTAACAGTTCATCCTTTTTTTTCGAAAAAAAAATGTCTATACCCGTACTAGAGACAAATCTGAAATTTAAGAAATCCGATTAATTTCCGAAATATAGTATATATATAGTATATATCATATAAATTGAGTCTTTTAATACTTCACGTCATTATTTGCAATACCATTTTAAAAACAATATTACATGCTTTTTTTAAATTATTATTTTTCTAGTATTTTGTATACCACTCTGCTAGAGTCTAGGAATAGTAAATAAATAACCGGTTTTTATAATGTTTTTAAAGTTATTTTGTTTTTTTTTATATATTTGAATAATTCATACTAATTTTTAATTAATTAGTTGTGAAGTTATTTTCGAGATAGAATCGATTTATTCTTGATTTCTCGATGTTTTTGATAAAAATCGTGTATTTATCGATAATATTCGTAACTATTTTATTATTATTATATATATTTAAAATTTAAGATATTAAAATATAAAATTATTCCGATTTTTGTAATTATAATGTTTTAAATAATTAGGGTCGGAGAGGGATTGTTATTTGTATGTTTTTTGATTAAATCAGGCCTGTCGAGCCGAAATACCTCACCAGCGTAGCTAATATGAGAAGACTTATATTTATCCCAAATGGCGTATGACGA
This sequence comes from Bolitophila cinerea, assembly GCA_010015015.2. NCBI lineage: Eukaryota > Metazoa > Arthropoda > Insecta > Diptera > Mycetophilidae > Bolitophila > Bolitophila cinerea. Next base: position 73 of record JAAAKO020036397.1, on the reverse strand, counting down.
TATCCGAATTATTTTTAGTTGATAGTAATTAAAAAATAAAAAGTAATGGCCGCTTTAACTTTTTTGGTTTACG
>JAAAKO020036386.1:0-12676 GCA_010015015.2 Bolitophila cinerea | reverse complement strand
TTCCGAACAGGCAAATGTCGTCCGCGAAAGCCAGGTCTTCGAGGCGCGTTCCTTGCAGATGTTGCCAGACAATTCCTATTTTAAATTTTAAATTTTATGTATGCCAAGTGTATAGTTAATTAAATTATAAGTGTTAATTGGTCATTTCATGCTTATTTGTAGCGTGTAGTATTCCCAATTCACAAATGTTTTTATAGAAACAATCCTATACCCATCAGGAAGTATTCCGATTTTAAAAGTGGCTAAAGAACGATGAGGGTATGACTGGAGACGTCAGGCAATAAAACGCATTGAAGATTAAAATGACTTGGTTGATTTGGGATTTGGGTACCATTAATCATACTATGGATTTACTGTAGAGAACTATCGTCGCTGAAATAGAAACGAGTATATCGGCCAGTGACAAACACAGACGAATCGATACATTATATATTTTCGCACCTGGAAGACAATTCCGAATAATTACAATTACATGCGGAAATGCACAAGAGATCAGAGATGAGCATCGAGAGCCAGGAACAAGTGAAGAGTAGAGGTCTGGAACCCGCGGACATTTGGACATTTGGCGGGTGTTTTAACAAAAATTGCGAGACAGGTTGGATTGAATATGTTGCGAGTCAGTTAAATCCAGCGGTTTTCGCGGGTTGATTTATAATATATTTTAAAGATATTCTTGGGTAGATGGTCTTATTGGTCAAATGAAAAAAATATCATCGATATTCCATCCTTTCATTGTATAATTCATCAAGAAGCTCTCTGTGCAAAATCTGAAGGATTGAAAATTTTTCCATTAAGGGCAGGTAGATTTGATGACATTAGGTATGGAATATGACATTGTTCAAATGGCTTTACAGAGTGGCGCGCATCCAAGAGTTCAATTTTCAAGTGACTCTGGTGCATACATACAGGCTAAATTTGAACGATAGTATGGTTGAGGGCATCGTTAATTTGAGGCTTATTGGCATAGACATGCGACTTAAGAAAACCCCACAAGAAAAAGTTTAATAGGGTAAATTCACATAACCATACTCTCAAATCGCTTGTGCATTAAATCTTTACCCAAAAAAAGTTCTTTATAAAAAATATATATTCTTTGTATAATTGAAGATTCAATTATTTGTTTTTTTTTCGTAATATTTTAAATATCTTAAATAAAAGCAATTACATACAAACTCTTAAAAAATATTATTTCTAATAAATGTCTTGTATTTACTTTCGGAGACACATTAGAAACATTTCAAGGGTGGTCCACGAGGGTTGCACAACCGTATTAGTGTATTTGCACCTTTGTTCGTTATAGCCCAGGTGTAACTCAATTACCTACGCATCCGTGATAATCAAAGCGTCGTTATTATATACGTGTTGTCCTGTGCGCACACAATTTGGTATGACAGAATACATTTCGGGTTTCTATTATTGTCGTCAGGTCGGTCGACCGGCCGGCAGCGCGGTGGCGTGAGATGCCCTCAGGCCCGTATATACCGTACAACACACAATCATTCAATGAGCAAAATCACAAAACATCCGTCTCATCCTATTCATCTGCGCTATTTGACAATTTTTAATAAATTCATATTACCGAAATCGTAAAGAAGCCAAACTGAGTGTGCGGGATTTTGTACATTTGTACCAGGGTGTGGTTCGGTTCAGAATAGTAAACTGGTAGGGATGATGGGCTAGCTAATTTTTTGCCATAATATCAAAAGGTGACCTTAGTAAAGGTTCGAAAATTTTCAAAATATTCGACTTTTTAGTTTGGATAAAACTTTTTCATTTATAAGGTAAATAATAAGTAAATAAATTTAAATATTTTTGTTTTACTTTTTTTTTTGATTTTTTTTGATGATTAATTTGAGCTTTATTGTCAAATATCTCTGAAACTGTCGATATATTAATAAGATTATATTTTTAGCCATAATCACCGTTTAACGGATTGATTCCACGACATTTCGTCAAAAACATAAAAATCATTAAAAAAAAAAAATAAGAAAGAAACAAAAAAAACATTAAAAAAAAAAATTTTTTTTTTTGATTTTCATCGGATTATTATCTGGAAATCCTCTATACATAGATTAGACTAAGGACGAAAGTTATCTTCCGCTAACTTCAACTATTCGAATGCGATATAATTATCAAAAAAAAATACCATCATTTTAATGTGTACTTGGCGCATCAATTAAGAACAATTCACAATAAATAAACACCGCAGAATTTAATTAAACTTCGTACCACCAAAGAGGCGCATGCTACCAATTAGTTCTTAGCCACCCGAGCTTAGAACAAAGTCTTGAAATCGCACTCAAGCGCTAATGTAAATTCGTTCACAGCCGCAGACTCGTTCTATGCAGCATTCCATATATTATATATAAATATATATATACAACATGTATATATATGTAGATTACATATGTATTTGTATATTCTTCAACAACACTCGACTCCAGAATGCGTGTACTGTACACACTCCAGGCATATACTCTTGATCGTATTTGCCGCACCAGATACTTGCCATGGGGTGCGCGGTGGGTGCGTTTTACGGGCGTCAAGAACCCACTGCTGGCCGGATAACAAACAAAGAAAATTCGCCATTTCCTTGGGAACGCGTTTCCCGTTCCATCCATTATTCCTAATTAATCGTGTGGCTGCGCGGCGGCTTAATAGACGATAAATTGGTGAGCATCGCGAGAACACGCACACGCGAGCCACTCCGATTTCCACCACCACCCCCCCTCTATCCGCTCTCACCCCCGGTCGACCTCTCATTAAAAAACAATATTGAAAATGCTTGTTATGTGTACGAGATCGCAGAGTATAGTACCTTGATATACGATTATATGTAATTATACTCGTATTTATACGTACACGTATATATTTTGTGTTTATACACGGAACGATAATTAATTTGCGAATATCCTATAAATATTAATTATACATTACGTTCCGTTTGGGAGCGGGTTTTCTTGGTTTCTGATTTAAAAGCCGGGCGTCGTGTGCGGGTGCTGCTGCATAACATATTAACTGTTATATAAAAGTAGGTACAATGCACTTATAAAATTAGTATTTATTGTTATATATACATATACATATATTACTCCTTCCTATATATACTCTTTCCAAAAGAAAAATTGGGGTATATGTACAATTTTTTTACTAGTATTTTTTTAATATATTTCCTGTAAAATTCCAATTTTCTAAATCATATATATTTATATAAAATCACAAATTATTATGCACAATTTTTTTAATTGAAATATTTTTTTTTTTGTTTTAGGAGAGTTGAATAAGCAAATTCTGTTATACAAAAAAATCCTTAGCCATGAAATATCTGAGCTATCTCATTGGACTATTTTCATATGAAGCTAATTTGTTCAGAAAAATATCTCAACCTATCAATTGAAGAACCGATTGTTTTATCGAGAAAATACGAAAATTTCATCGACCCTAGGGTCATGCAGAATCGTCAAAAAATGAAATTTCTTAATTCGGATATTTATGAAATCATGCACTCGTATAAATATGTACCTAAATTTATATATTCAAATGAGGTTTCACAAATATATCTCAATCTGTCAATTTTATAGCTTATTGATTTTTCTAATTTTCTAATTCGGATGTGATTTTATTTTACTGACGCAATAGCCGAGAGAGCAAAGGCGTCGAAATTGTGGACGATGGTAGACTGGACCACCCTCGGGTTCGATTCCCAGCTCCGTCAATATTTATTTCAGCATAAAAGTAGCACATTAACCATGATCTGACCAATCGTGTGAACCCGTAAAATTGTCGCGTGTCTGGTGTGCTGTATTGTATTACATCGGCCCTTATATCCCGCAGGGGATGGAAAAGGTATTTGAGAGAAAGATTTTATGATATTTCCGAAAATTCAAAATATAATTAATCGATTATTAAATTATTAAATTATTGAATAAGTCAAAGATTCTTAAATAGTCAAATTATTAATTAGTGATTATTTGATTAGTGATTATTGATTTTCTGAATTACTGTGTAATAATGAATCAATAAATTTGTAAATTAGCGATTTTTTGAAATGTTGAATATAATCTGCGCCATTCAAAACATGTGTCAAAAACACCCACACAGAAAATCTTAAACCATCGATTTAATAAAAAAAATCAAGATACAAAAATACATATTTAAAGACATCCAGCACAAATAGAGACTGTGTGTATAACGTAAATAACAAACTGCGGAGTATATATACATATATATGTTAGTATATTATAAACCCCAACCCCGGGATGACATATGTAAAGCCAATCGCCGCATGACATTGTTCTGTTCATATTACATTTAACGGTACACACACGCGCTGACAAGGCATTGACATTTATTTTGACAACAAAAGAAAACCCATTTATTTCAGAAAAATATAAAACCTATTTGCAAATGCATGTCAAACACGAACATTCGGGTTGGTTGGTATCACTGTGGGGCTTATGGCATATATTTGTGTGTACAGCATATTTTATACATACATAGGTTTTATTATGTTTATGTATGTCTTCTTGAAAATATAAGAATATTGTATTTATGGAATGTTTATATGTGTGTGTGTATTTTTGTAGGCCAGCAATCATGTACGCAAATAAAATTCAACAATTCAACATTGATATTTAAATACATGTGTATTTGTGTATAATATTGTGGTAAATTGAAAGTTATATACCAACAAGCAGACGCACACACACACACACATAATAAAAAAGGTCACCTACAATATAATCCGATGTTTTACATCTTTGGATGTATATCAATACAATGTATACATATATTATTTACCTGAGTGCATCTGGACAGGCTGCATTATTTTTTTTAGGTATGCGGGTTTATCTTATTCACAAAACGGTCGCTCATAAATAAGTTGACACATTCAATTTAGCTGCGGGAATTTAATGAACTCGTTGTTTACGTCTATTATGAAACTAAAGAGGCATACATTTCAAATAACTATTTACATGCAGGCAGGGAAAGGGGTGTTAGATATGTACGTGTGCTATAAATTAGGGCTGCAGATTACGGGTCCAATTGTCTTCTGTAATTTATTATGAGACCGGTAAAGTACAGTTAAAATAAGCAGATCTGATTCTTCTCCGGAACGCGTCTCGCGAAATTGTAAAGTCGATCAATCTGATAAAATGTGGTGATAAGATTAAGCCATTCTATTCATTGACCTGAAACAACAGCGTAACCTCTTTTTACAGAACTGGGATTTTAATTGACAACTTTTTAATTTAATTGATTAAAAGGGTATTTCCAAAATAAGTTCTGGGTGACGAAAAAATGTTTTATTGAAAAATTCGATTGACCACTTTTTGAACCTTAAAAGACCACCTATAACTTTGATATAACACCCTCGGTTAAAAAGTTACACAAAATATAGACAAACTTTACGTTTGAACCCAAATAGAAAAGTGTTTTTGCGGCAGTCAAATGAATACTTATAAAGTAATTTTAAAATTAAGTTCGCGGGATTTTCGGTTAAAAAGTTATTCCGATAAAATTACTAGGTATTAACTTTACGTATGACCCCAATTTGGAAAAAGAGGGTAAATTGAGTGCCGCAAAAAACATACAAATGACCAATCAATCAATAATATTAATAAAATTAGTATTGTCACATTACTACATTTTTTGGCTAAAAACGGTAATAATATTAAAGTGATTACATTTGTTCTGTAAAACCACATACGATAAAATTTCATTTTTATTATTTCCATTTTACGGTAAAAATCACACGTTATGACTATTTTACTCTGTAAATCGCGATGTAAACACATTTTTTCACTAAAAATCATGCTCTGTGACTTATTTTATAGTAAAGATCCTTATCAATCCTTAATCAAGTGACTTATGTTAATATTGTTACCTTCAAATTCAAAAATCATAAAATGACTACAGTTTATAGGTCGTAATTGATGATCATTATTGGACGGGGAAACCATCTCGAAAAGACCGGTCAAGCACGTAGGCTAGTGGGCCCAATGTGTTATAACCCATATTTTAGAGTCGGTCCACCTCCGGGAACCTACCCGATCTCTTGACAAACTCCGCAATCTTACTAAGAGGAAGTCAATTGGAATCTTGTAGGATTCAAAGACATGACATCAGACGATGTCAAGCGCGGGGCACTCGGCGATGAAATTATTTAAAAATTCAATTTCTACGCACCTGCGGGGTCGACAATGACCCGTGAGGATATCGCATACCAAACCGAGCTCTACACGCTTTAAATGAAGCGCTGATTTAGTTACTCTCACACTAGGTCTCCTCAGAAACATTTTCGATGTCTCGCACCCGTTTTTAGAGAACCACTTCTAATGTATGTAACAAATATTCCTCCTTAAAATACTCTAGGTACACAGACAAATGATACAACAAGGTCGAATACTATATAAAACAATAAATTTGTTAAAATACATGTTGTTAATTCATTGTTATACTATAGTACAAGCGTTTTCTTAGTTTTTTGAAAAAGTGCGATTTGTTTTCAAGAGAAACCTACTTGGGGTCGATTTAACGCCCGTGATCCAAGGCGATCCCGAATAATGAGAGTGCTGAGTATTGTAGGCTTTTCTTTGGAAAAGCAGTCAGGTTCACTCATGTCAGACTGAATTCGTTGGTTACGTAAAATGAAGAACTAAATTAGTATTCTTCTAGACCTAGACCTCACTATACGTTTTTTTGTGTTACTAAAGCAGTAGACCCTCTTTCCCTAGATTTTTTTTATAATTATTATTACTGAATAATTTTAATTTCAGGCAAGTAAACATTAATGAAATGACTGATGAAAATGTTCCTATTCTTTATACAAATGAATGTTCAAAAAATAGCATTTATTATTTAATTGTATTTTTTGTATTAAAGCTGAAATTTTGCTTGTTTAATTATTTGATGTTAATCAATAACGGGATAAATTACAAAAAAATGTTAACTTTCTCCAAGTTATAAGGTACATCATCTGATGCAGATGATGTAGTTGGCCCCAATGAAAAAATATTCATAGCGATAAATATTTATCCCATAAATCTTTAGGTTTTTGGTCTTGAAGAGCTCTTCTTTAAGTATCAATTGATACCAAACAACCCCTTTTCCTAAATACAACGCATTTTAAGTAGAATGTTATCTAAAAATTGTCTCCAATTGGGGGCTTGATATAACCGTTTTAAAAGTATTGAAGAGCTCTTTTTTAAGTTTACAGTCATTAAAGCCAAGATTTGGAAGACTTTTCTTATGCATATCAGAACATAACATTTAAGTTCAGAAACCTAATTTATGGTCGTAATGACGTCTTTAAGATACTTATATGACTAAAAAAATGTTATATGGCTCCGCAGAGGTAAAGCATCTTAACGCCACGAAGAAAATGTGGCGATAAGTCACAACTGGCTTGTGACTTAATTTCAAGTGACTCATTGACAGGAAAAAACCTGAGAGTAATGCACAGCCAGACTGCGACTTATTCTCAAGTGAATTACCGCCATAACAAAAATGTGAGAGTAATGCACACAGGCTGACTGTGTGACTTATTCTGAAGAGACCTAACGCCAATTATTATCAAGTCCGGGGATTTTATGACCGATTGTACTGTGTATTTTTTGGTATATGTGTTTTCATGTATTTTTGTCACTCTTGTGTTGCCAGCTGGTTTGAGCGGCCATGTTTTTCCGCGTTCAACCCGGTGTCTTTGTCCAAAAATCAAAAATCCAAAAAATGCATTTAACTTTACCAGTAAATGTATCTTTGGTTTAAAAAGCGTTTGCAAATCAAATATATAATATATAATATATAAACAATGACATTGCAATTAGAAAATAAGATTCCGATAGCTTAGTATAATCAATTTGGCTGAATTTAAGGTTAAAAGAGTTGTTTAAAAACACTTTAAATATTAAGAAGAAGAAAAAGATTTCTGGGGAAACCAATTTAAAAAAAGCATCAAAGCAAATCTCTTCAATTATACTATCAACTACAATGCTTCAGAGGAGTGGGGATAGTACTTACCCTTGAGGTCTTCCTTGCGTTTCTAATATAGCACTGAACAAAACTGTTTACTAGAAGGTGAAAAATCAAAAGATTTACACCTGCAATGTTCTATACACTGCTTACGATCACTCAAGAGATAAGAGTAACTTGGTGTTCTCCTAGACTGTAAATTAGACTGGAAGAAACACGTCGAAAAGAGAATCAGCAAGGTCCTTATGGCAATGTCGAGGGGCAGTTGGAGAAGAAATGGGGACTTTCCCCAAAGACCTCATATTGGATTTATACAAGTTTCATTCGCTGCAATCGTATGGTGGCCAAGAGTTAGACTAAGCACGGTGTAAACCAAGTTGCAACACTTACAAAGAGTTGCATGCATTAGTGTGACTGGTGCCATACGAAATGCACCAACAGCAGCTGTTGAAATGTTATTGGATATTACTCCACATGCTCTATTTATAGAAGCAGAAGCATTTCTGACAGCAAAAAAACTTCGAAGCATAAAAAACTGGGAGCTGAGATCTAACGATCTAGGTCACAGGAAGATTATGAAAACAAAACTAACTATCAAGTGATCTCCGACCAAATGCTTCCAAAACTTAACTTCAGGAAGACCTTCGCAACAAGAGAAGATTGGAAAAGCAAGATAGCACTCCCATGTAAAAATCGTAAAAATGAAATAGCAATAGCCAAAGTGGATTCTAGAGCTAGAACCAGTGTATTTTGTATACAACCTATACAATTAGTATAGCAATCTCTATGGGATTGCGACGGTTTTCCAGGCAGAAATTATTGCTATTTCAGCCAGTATTGTTGAACTAAAAGCTATACATTTAGTAGACAAAAATATTGTAATATATTTGGACAGTAAAGCTGCTTTAAAAGCACTAAACGCTTACCGAACAACTTCCAGAACTGTTAAGGAATGTTTCGACCAACATAGAGCTATCAATTATTAATAATGTTGAGCTGCGGTGGGTTCCTGGTCAGTTAGATATTCCTGGAAATGACAGAGCCGACGAAATGGCCAGAAATGATTCATGGAATGACTGGTACGGGCCGTAGCCATTAGAACGGAGGTCACAGACAAAGTCAAAAGCAATCAAGTAAGTTGTGGGACGAATTTGCAAAATACCGACATCATCAGAAGCCCAGATCGTCCGTTAGCGAGATTCATTTTAAATGGCAGTCGACGTAGGATTACCATGCTGAGCAGTCTCCTTACGGGTCATTGTCTTAATAAGCATCTCCATAAAATTAGAGTTAAGAGGAAACATGATACTAAGATTGTCTACATAAGGATGCTTCATTCCAAACCCAGACGACTTGGTTACGATGAAGCTTATATATATTTCGAGCCTTATGCAGAGATCGAAATGTTTTGAGTATGATAGTACCTTTAAAATCCGGAAGAGCACAATGGTATAAATTGAGACCTGCATGAACTGCCTTTTTAACTTAGAGACGAATATTCCAACATCAATCTAATCTTAACTTACACAACAAATTTTCACATATGCAAACATTCAATTTTGAAGTAAAAGTTTAAGTAAAATCGGGCCGTAAATATGCAAATTTGAAAATACTCAATCTCCGCGCCACCTATCAGGCCTAGTTATACTTACAAAATTTGTTTTTGACGAAACATATATAAATTTTGATTTGCAGTCATATCGCACCTAAAATTAGAATTTTAGTAATAACTTACATCATAGGTTCGGTTTGAGCTCTTTTAGTTTTTCTTTTGACTTTGGACCCGGTAGATGGCGTTGGGGTTCCAACCAGGTCCAAAGTAAAACAAAAACTAAAAGAGCTCAAACCGAACCTGTGATGTAAAATTTGCTCGATAGCTCTTTTGGTTCCAGAAATCATTCAATACAAACAAACACACCAACGATTATATATATAGATTTATATTATAAACAATTCTTTTAATCAAATTGGTAATATGTTTAAGTTTTGCAGACAATTTTGATTTTTATTTTATCAACTTTTCCGCATCTTGCCGAAATTTGTCCGCATTTCGCGAGACCCTAATAAACAATAAACCTAATATTGTCTTATTATTGAAGTAAAAATCGTATTTATATTCTCAAGTAAATCTATTGCTTACAATGCTCTAGATTATCTCTCTAACAATGTCCGCGGCGCTAATCCTAACCGTGAGCGAGGACCACCTGTCTCAATGCTTCCCATGCAAAGCGCAGCGAAAACGCATATCTGAAATGCATCCAATTATAAACATTAAGCACATCGCGCGCACTAATAAACAATAAATTTGCCTCCTGCTTTGGCGCGTATATATTTATAATGTTAGCCGCCGCGTGCACAATCAGATCACACTGTGCATAAATAAACTATATATATATTTATATAGTATAGTACAGACATTGTGTGTGTACACGATGTTCTCTTAAATACATTTTACCTGTCGTGTGGCTGCCGAGCTGTGCGCGTCTTTATTATCCGCATCGCGCGCACTGTCCGAATCAATATAAATAAGAAATCGAGGCCGTTTGAGTGCGCTCGCGCGCATTTCGGAAAACACCCAAACGCAATAAAGATGCTGCCCGCGCGGACCCCAGAAAGATCAGTGCGCCGCGATACGCGATATATATATATAATACTATGTAAAGTGCATATATATATATAGTATAGAGAGATGCATACAAATACGCAAGCGCGCTGCCGCCCAAACAAACAGACGAAGGCAGCAATTTGATAACAACATGAATAATGTGTTTTTTATTTAATTAAAAAAACATTGCTCAGAAACGTGAGTCAACGCAAGACGCAGAAAACGATATATAGTATCTTTCTTAGGTATATTTCTTAGTTAATTCGATATATATACGAGTATATATTCGTTATACACACTCGTATATAAAATGTCTTGGTATATAATTGTTATATAGAGTTGTTGTGGGCTGTTACCGAGCACCAGATTGTTTCTTTTAATTGCTGTGTTCGTTTGTGTTCGTATTTTTTGCAATCTTTTTTACTTGAGATTTTAATTTTTTGTAACTTCTTTGTGTAAACTTCAATTTGGTGATTTTAAATGGAATTTTGCGGAATGTATATATAGTAATGCAATCAAAGAAAAACTTTCGAAAAACTTTTACACGAAAATTATGTGTAATATAGAAATTAAATTGAGCTTTTTTGTGCGAATGCGCTTTCGGGAAAAAATGCTGTGTTTCTGTGTACAAGTTTGAATAAATACTAAAGCTGATATTTTAATGAAGCTTTAAATTTCTGAATAAAACCAATTTTAGAGAAGGTTTGACTTATTTGAAAATCATTTTCACTGGATTGAGAATTTAAACCGAGTTTACAGGGTCTTTGATACATAGATCAAAAATGTATACAAATTCAAAACAACTACTGCAATTGGTTAATTGTATTTTGAAATTTATTCTATTTTTTATATAAGGTTTTTTTTTTGGTCTTTAAATATATATGTTGATTGATTTTTAATACTTTATTTTACCTTAACCATTTTAATATATATTTTTCTTAATATTATTTATCTTGAAATAATATAAAAATCTTTTTTTACTTATATTTTTTAAGGTTTTTTTTGAAGTATTGGCCTTTTTGTACTGTCAGGTATTTTTTATACATTTTAATTAAAAGAACTAGTCAAAAACAATATCAGCCAAAAAAAAGTTAATTTTAAGTTAGTATTAGTTAAAATATCCAATAAAATTGAACAAAGCAACAAATACATTTTTTAAATTAAATCAAAATTTTGTAATACTTAAATCGTTTGGTTTGTATAACATATAATAAAGTTTTTTTATCAAAAGTATAATAAAAATATCATAAAATAGAAGAAAGAATTGCATCGTTTTTCGTACATGCCCTTCAATTGGTTTCTCCTACCAAAATCAAACCAGGTTGATGGAGTGTGAGTTCTTTTGCATAGTATGCAAATTTTTTTTTCTTCTACAGCTCTGAAAAGTTAGACCGTAAATCCATTGGATTTAACCTTATGTTCTCCAACCAGAACACCAGACACCGATGATGCAGCACGTTCTGGGCGGTCAAATGATGCAGTGGTTTCAAAAAATATAAAATAAAATTGAAGGAGATAACTGACATCCTTAAGATATCAAAAATCATGCGAAAGCTGTGTTTGAAATTGGTGCCGCGTTTGTTGACACCGGTCCAACAACAAAATCATGGGATGCCCGAGGAATAATAATCATTGGCAACGATGGTAAAACTGAACGAGTTAGGCTTCGAATTGCTCCCCATCCATCGAATTATCCAGATCTGGCACCCAGCAGATCTCAAAAAGATGCTCCAAAACTTAAGCCTATTTTGAGGCCAAAGACAAATTGTCTTACAAAAAAGGCATAGAAAAGCTGGAACGTTACTGGACTTATTCTATCAGCCTAAAAAAACAATGCTGATGAATGAAATCGATTTTTGCAAAAAAAGTGGTTTTATTGTCTAGACCGGGGACTTTTTGACCGATTATTGAGCCGGTAATTATAAAAGTGGCCTAAGTCATATGTTTTTTGATTTGAGATATTTTATGGTTTGCGTTTAAATTATTTAAAAATTATTTTGATTTTACATAACAAAATATTATAGAATATCCTTAGCTAAATAAGCCTTTTCAAAAATTGCAAAATTTTTATATTGAAAAAAAATTTTAAGCGTAATT
>JAAAKO020036375.1:0-12396 GCA_010015015.2 Bolitophila cinerea | reverse complement strand
GCTACACACCTCTTCAGTAATTCCGTGGCAGATGCTATTGAGTTTTGTAAGGAAACTCTAAAGTTGCCGGAATGTGAAGGATCGGAAGCTACTGTGGAGCTTATAAGAAATATAAACGATGTGTTTGATGTACTAAATCGTAAAAATGTTAAAGCTCCGGAATGGAAAAAACAGTATGCGCTGAAAACATAAATGTATTAGATTTGGCTACAGACGTTTTATGCGACTACGTTGCCACACTAAAGTATGAAGATGGAACTAAGTTAATTGAGAGCAACCGGAAAACTGGATTCATCGGAACTATCGTGTGTCTCAAAAGTTTAGTACAACTTTACAACTACCATGTACACGAACAAAACAATCTAAAATATGTGGCCTCATATCGTGTTAGTCAAGATCACCTTGAAATGCTGTTTGGAGTAGTTAGATCTCGGGGTGGTTTTAACAACAATCCGACAGCTGTTCAATTTAAAACTGCATACAAGCAATTGATAGTAAGAAACGAGATGAATTCGGTAGAAAGTGGAAACTGTGTGTCCCTTGAAGACATATCTATACTGCATATTTCAAGTGGTATTGATTCATTTCAATTTCAAAGAAGGGGTGAAGTTTTAGAAGATTTGCGACTAGAGGAAGATACCGAGAAACATATAGAAGAAGAGCAAAGGATTTTGATTGATCAGGAGCACATAATTAATTATGCTGGGGAGTTGACTTCTGTCAGCAATTATATTTTAAATGGTGACATGCAAACTATACACTGTAAAAATCTCCCAAAATCTCTTTTCTCTCTTCTTCTCTTGTGTTTTTGTTAAATAAAAGTAGAGTGATGCGCTTGCGCAGCACATGATTGTTGTTGTATACTAAAAATGTTTTGGGGTCTATTTCATGCCGCCTTTGGACACAAAACTGACCCATTCATGGATTGAATTATTAAAAACAAAGATATTTATGGTGGGTTAAAGTATCCTTCAAGTGATGTGCTACAAATAATAAAAAATGTGCGAGATAGAATACAGACATTTAAAAAAATGTATTAAAATCAAAAACTATCCTATTGCATTATCAATTTCAATTTTTAAAAAATAATAATAATGTTTTTTCAAACACAGATTGGCACACAAATGAAACACCAATAGTTGAAAACCATAGAGTATCCTTAATAAAATAAATTGTTAAAAAATATTTAGATATACGATTTTTTTACGACTGTAAAACTAGTATCAATCAGACAAAAATATAATAAAATTGTTATATTTAGTGGTCAATAAAAAAAAATCTTGTAAAAGAAAATTAGTTCTAAAAATCATTTAACCGGATTAATTTATTGCAGATACAACTTTTCATATATTTTATATAGGATTTTTTATTAATCCTTTTAATAATAATTTCAGACTCTAAATAATGCACCCCCTAAAACATATATTTCGAGCCGCTGGACTAGTCGATTCGCATACATATATGCGTGCGTGTAACTATACAAATTTGACAGTGACAACTAGTCGATATCTTGGCTTCAATACAATATAGTATGATTATCTCTGCATAACCTCTTTGCTCTGATGTATATAACTTGAGCACACATTGTCGGATTGTGATGAAATTTTGACATATCGTTTGAAAGATAGAACTTTCGCAAATTCCGATTAATGCACGCTTCATATAGTTCTGTATATTCGTATGGAATTGAAACTAGTTCTGTGATTGGTTTATGCAGATCACTTGATGTTGATGTATAACTATTCCTTGTAACAATCTCTCAAAATCTCGTTTCTCTGTTCTTCTTAAATAAATAAATAATAATAATAATAAAAATATAGTTTATTTAAAATCATACATGTTGTATTTGACAATATAGGTCGTATAACTATTAAACTATAAAGGTAGTATAACATCGAAAAAGAATATGTATTTATAATTTTAACATAATAAACATAACATACAATACAAAATAATAATATATAAATAAAAAACATAATATTTTTTATTCAAAACTTACATTTCTTAAAACTCAAACTAAAGGTACGAACACATGAACAAACATTATAAGGCAAACTATCTGCCTCAAGTCTGTACAATTTGTCTGTCCTATTTTGCCTGCAAGCAGTGTGATTACATAGCCAGACAATTGTCGTAGACATCCGTCACATTTTGTATGCGGCAGACATAAATTTGACGTAATTCTGCAGACAGATTTTTCGTGTCTGCCACCCGATTACATGTGCGGACATAATTTGGCTGACATGTGTCTGGTTCAGCCAAGATGTGACGGACTTTTCAGAGAATACTCCAAAAAACCGTCACAATGATCACATGTGCATACATATTTGAGTTGACGTTTAATGTATTATTTATTTTTGTTTTAATTATTATTTATTTTTTTAATTTATCAATTACAATGAAACAAAATAAAATACCTCTTGCGGAAAATGTGCAGCTGTTTGTACTACAATTGCCGCAGCAATTATTATTTAAGAAGTCTAGAAAACCGACTTAGGACGTAGTATGAAAGGCCGGAAAATGTATGTACTGTGAATGTGTGTGATTTTCTCCAGAAACGAAACAAAATTTTCTTGGTATTGATTATATTGTTATGAAGTACCCATCGACATATCGTGCACATTCTCTTCACCAAGTGTTTGATAGCAATTTCCTTTAATGTTTTCCCACGTAGTCAGCGAACATTTAAAATTCAAATACAATATGGTAATTTTCCGCAATTTTGAAAGATTCTGTAAAATAACTTTCCGAACAAACAAAAAAAGTTGATGTGGGCATTTCTAATTATTTAATAATACCTATCCATTAAAAATATTATGGAATACATTGGTATTGAATTATCCTGATCTTTTAAAAAAAGCTGCAGACTGCAAAAGTCTGCTCTGTGTCTGCACCTGAAGATACAGACTTTTCAAATACAGATACAGATTTTTCAAATGCATGTTAAAGATGATTACATGAGCAGACAAATGCCAGCCAAAAATGTACGGCAGACACATGCAGACAAAATATTTTGTCTGCAACGTCACAATTGTTTGCCGATTACATGCACATACAGACAAAAGTTGCAGACATTTAGCAAAATGTGACAGACTTTTACAGAAATGTCTGTGCTTGTAATCGTACCTTAAATAAACATTCAACTAATTACTATGTCTGTCTTTATATTTTTTTTCAATTAAACAAAATGACAAAACAAATAAATTAAATTTAAAAAAAATATATATGATTATTATTTATGAATTGTATAAATTTATCTTTAAATGTATTTGATGAATATATGATCTTATAGCCAAAGATATTTTATTTTAATTCTGTATGACATGAACGAAAAATGATACATGCATGTGATTAGATTTATGAAAAGGAATAGAAAATTGTTGCAATCGAGATGAAGTAAAGGGTTTTAAATGTCTTCAAATGTATTCCGGCTTTTTTAAGGAATTGATGTAGAAATAGACATTGACTAATTGATAAGTAGTTAAGAGAGGTGCCAAGAATATTATCTTGAAATCTGGAAATATAATCAAAACATCTTTTTCTAAAATCAAATCTGATACAAGAATTAAAAGCACGTTGTAAAATTCCTTCGGATCTACAACATTTTTTGACGCTATAATATCACCATAGCAAAAAGAGACATTACTAATGACAATAGTCTAATTTTTATTGACATAACATTTTGGTGTGGCCATAAACTGCGATGTGAAATATAAACTTTAGCAGCAATTGTATTAGAATAGCCTAATATAACCATACAATCACTAAATTGAATAACAGAGTTGATTAATTTTTAATTTGATGATTTAATACTAATATTTTTCAATCGGATTAAAATGGCTTGTGTTTTATCAATATTAGGATTTAAACTATTGTAGTCCATTCATACATTTTAAGTAAATCAGAATTAATCAGTGAAATAAAATTATTAATATCAGAAGGTTTAGATGAAAGATATATTTGCAAATCATCTGCATATAGATGACAAGAACAATGAGCAAGTATATTGAAGGAAGATCATTAATAAACATTGAAAAAATAATGGGTTTAAAAACAGACCCTTGTGAAACACCTTGTTCAACTAAAAGTAATGAAGAAAGATGAACTGCAATTGAAACACATTGCATTCGATTTGTCAAATTGCTTTTAAATAAACTTATTGCAGATGAATCAAAGTTAAAATATTTACACATTTTTGCAAGTAACATATTATGAAAAACATTTTCAAAATGATTTAGAAAAGTCAAGAAGAACTAATACCAGTTATTTCTTATCAAGAGCGAAATTTATGTCATTGTTTATTTTTAATAAGTCAGTACTATAGTACTATATGATGTTTTCTAAAACCAGACTTAAACTCAAACATTAATTTATTTTTATTAATAAAGTCTAAAATTTGATATTTAATAAGAATTTCAAAAACTATGGAAACTACGGGAAAAAAACTTATAGGTCTATAATCATTAAATGTAATTGATCTGGCTTTCTTAGGGATGGTTATAGCTTTAGGTTTTTTTTTTCAAGAATTCGGAAATGTTGAAGTTGTAATTGAAGTGTTCAAAATGTAAGTAATGACAGGTAAAATAATCAAAAAATCTCCAGACAAAGATCCATACCAATTGCATTAAATTTAATTTTAGAAAAGGCAACCAATACTTCATTTTCCGAGAATTTTTTAAATAAAAATTGTGTATTGGATGAATATTCATAACTATTAGTACTGTTTATATTGATGGTTACTGTATTATTAGGTGTCGTTAAGTATTCATCAGTTGTAAAGCATGGAAGATTGGCTAACAATTAAGTGTGACTAAAAAAATGGTACTAAAAACAATTTTGTTCCACAAAAGAAAGAAATGTACCTCTTAATTATAAAAAAACATTTACTACTAATATTTTTGTTCCTAAACAATTGTATTATCAAAAAAAACAGAAGTGTCTCCTAAACAAACCAAAAACATGCCCATATACATTAGCACATAAAAAATGCACAAACTTTTTTGTTAATATGGTAACAAAAAACGTATTTTTGGTAAAAGAAAAATATTAGGGTTTTTGTATATTTTGCATTTACACTTTTTTTAAAAAACACATTTAATTTAACCCCTTTTTAATTATCTTTGGTCATGGTCATTGTTATGATAAATATGATTTTGCATCGGCTGACACCTCTGCACGCGAGTACTGTGTACGCTATACATATAATTACAAAATAATATATACCTACGATGAACTACGTCGCACTAGTGACACATTTTAGTAAAGTGTGTGTGTGCGCGCGCATCTCAATCGTGCGAACAAGAGCGTTGAACGAAAATAGACTGAAGCGCATTAATTAATTAAAAGTGTCGCACATATTATTTTATACATATATACAATCATTGATTTCACATGAATCAAAATACACAATTGGTTGGGGATTACATAAGAGAGATTTAGAGGAGGCAATGGTGAACTTATGATATCTTTAATTTAATTCAAAGCTACATGATCTAGGTGAACAGATTGTTAAGAAACTAGCCTTAACTGAGATAAACGAGCTTAAGTAAAACGTCCAATTGAAAAGAATGTGAATCAGAGAAGATTGCACCAGTGATATTCATTTCAAAAACTATATTTCTAACTCCGTATATACCATTTTTGTAAAACTTTAAAAATGATAATCATTTCTCTATCGAAGCGTAAGTTAAAATACAGGACCTTACCGCATTTCCATTGGAATTTCGTATAAATCGAAGGTCAAACGATTACGTCCCTTTTTAAAATATACTCAAATTTTCTGTCAAGTGTCTCAATTTATAAATAAATAATTAGTAATAGAATTTACAGTTTTTTTTAAAGTAGTATTAATAATAGTTAAATGTTGAAGATAGAATCACAGGAATCACATCCATTTTATGTAATTTCTAGAGACTAAAACAGAATGAAAAATTAGACCAAAATAGAGACCAAAATTGAGACTCTTATATAAACGTATTTATCTAATTATATGTTTTTTAAAAATACACTTAAATTAGGAATAAGGACTGAGATCGAATACAATTTCTAACTTTGAAATGTTATATAAACACAAAATACCCAAACAGACAAAAAAATCATACAGTAGGCTTTGCGTTAAAGAATTTGTGATAAATTGCTGTTAGAATTTTTTCGCTATGTAAACTTTAGTTTGAGTTATGACACCGGAAGTGAAAAGAAAATCCGCGATGGAGTCAGAAAACCATTGCCAACAAGGCAAAAGTTTAAAAAAACGGTATCAAATGTTATAAAGGAATTTGATAGACTTGAACGTTGCCAGGAAAATCGGTTCTGGAAGAAAAAAAAGGTTTCGTATGCCCACAGAAGTCGAAGAAAATCGTTGCTTTGGTAAAGAAGAATCCAAGGCTGTCAAATCGGAAATTGGCGGCAAAAGCAAGCTGCAGCGAGTATTAGTACGCAAAATCAAGACTCTCCTAATTACCAGGTCAGGAATATTATACTGCAAAAGAACGAGGAAAAGTCGAGAAACAATTTAGAACAAAACAAAAGTCAAAGTTCCGCAAGAAGTTTCTCATGTGGAAAGCGATTTGCACTTGTAGGCTAAGAAGTCAGAGTTACGTAGCAACTGGCACTTTTAATGGTGAAATTTATGTGAAAGAGTGCCTCCAGAAAAGATTGCTGTCATTTATTAGAAAACACAGAATTTATACTTTCTTTTGGCCTGATCTAGCATCTTGCCACTACAGCAAAAAGTCCCTCAAATGGTGCAAAGACAATAATATCGAAATAGTGCCAAAGAAAGCCAACTCACCAAATTGTCCAGAGCTACGACCTGTTGAGAGATATTGGGCTCTGACTAAAACAAAATTGAAGGAAACAAAGGAAAGACGAGAAATATTTCAGAAATAAATGGAATGCAGTCAACAAGAAGGTCTCAAAAGCCAACAAGGCGCTAATGTCAGGGTTACCGGAGAAGCTTGCAGATTTCTACATACAAATATAATCAAATTATTTGTGTTTATTAATTAAATTTGCTTTTTAAAACTGCGAATTTATATATTTGGATAAGGGGTTTCAAAGTAAGAGCAATTTAAAGTTAGAATTTTTTCGATCCCAGTCCTTATATGGCACCAAAATATTTGTTTTAATGGAAAATAGTAAAAGCAATGGCTTTAAAAGGTAAAGATTTTCTATTTAGATGTTGTTAGAATTCCTGCCAAAAAAATCCTTTAAAAGGTGGTGAATTTAACATTAAACTAGAGAGATTTGCGGCAAAAATCATTTCGTAGTCAGGGCAAACTCTACTATATCCCTAAAAACTATTTTTTTGGAGGGAGCTCTAGGTGAAGATTAATCAATAAAATAATCTCACAATTGATAATCTCTAATAAGAAATAGGAACTAAGTTGCTCTGCAGAGAATTAATTATTTACAATTCGATCATTAGACATTTATCTTGTTCCAGTCCACGCTAAAAAAAAATATTTTGGAAAATATTTAAAAAAAAAAACATAAGAAAAAAAAGGTTATTTGTTAAGAAAGTTAGACAAACTAAAAGATACATATTTTTTTAGAAGTGGTATAACAATATATAATACATACTTTTGTTGTTCTATGTTAATAACAGATAGAGTTCAACGTCGAACTCTCTGATATATATTTTTTTAATCCGATTTGAGGTTGTCCAATTCCATCACAATTTGATCCTTGGATTTCAATATAGCTTCTTTAATTTTTATAAGCATTATATTCACGAGCTTTTGAAAGCGAATCATTTCCGTTTTGAATATGATAATACAAAGCTTTATTTTGAGTTGAGATCAAGAACTTGTTTTTTTAACTCGTCGATTCTCATTGGTTTCTCGTTTTTTTTTCTGATTTATCCTTTTTTTTAATACGTTTTTAGCACGAGAGAATAATCTATATAAATTTTGATTATACATGCAAACAAATATTTTGTAATTGTAATAAATACATAATAAATTTAAAATAAATTGTCCTTCTTTAACAATATATATTTTAACCCTAGAACTGTGTTTAGGGTAAAAACGACCATAAAGAATTTCTTTAGGGTCGTTTGAGCTCTATAAACGCGCATCTATACTTCTAAATTATGAAAATCAAACTATGACCTTCATAAAATATCAATAGTTTTCAAAATAATTTACTTTTTTAGTTTGTATAAAACTTCTTCATTTTGGAGAAAAAATATATTTCAAAAACTATGGATTTTTTATTGGTCCTATTTTTATTTTCTAGTCATTTATGAGCTGGCTTATTATGAGCTGGCCTACCTCCACGGTATGACGTATATTTATGGGGCACCCTCTATTCTATGTAAGCTCTTCGGTTTCACCAGATATATTCATTTCTATCGGAGGTTATTGTGCTGTCTTTTAGACTAAAGAGCAAGAGACATTTTCATTTCATTTTTGAGCGATTCAGCATGCTGTCAGGAGAGGCGTTTATTTTCACATTGGTTCCAAAAGCGTAGATACTTTAAGAGTATTTTTAATTTTTATAAATTTATTCATAACTCAAAGATTTTTTATATAAAATTATAAAGTTAAATAAAAATTGTATATAAGTGATTGGAAGGGGAAATAAATTACATCAGATTGTACATCCGAGCTATAGAGCACATTTAACATGTAATTTAATTGAGTTTGTGGCACAAATTTAACATAATAATATAAAATTTAAAAGGCACAAAAATAAGCATGTCTCTCTCATCTGTACATCTCTAAAGTCGTTTGTTAGAATTCGGATTTTTCGGACACCCTGCATGTAAATAAATATTATTTTATATGACTTCATAATTTAATATAAATGTATTTCTTCTATTATAAAACAAAGTCTTTGTTATGTGTTTGTAATGATACATTTTGTATAACAACATTTTGCATCCTCGTTATACAAATGCAGCACAAACACACAAACACACACATACATCAATTAATTGATGAGAATTAAATATGCATTCACGCAACGTTACATTTCCCCTTTCCCATATGTTAATAATATAATTATTAATATTGTCTAAACTTATACATGCGAAAACAAATTTCCATTTTCAATGCGTGTAAGGCAACAAAAAAAATGGTATAATATATAACATGCGTATGAAATGTGTGTAGAAACACGGACATGTAACAACTAACTATATTTTTGTTATATATATATATATATACATATATATATATAGCACAATTATAATATAAAGAGGTACAATGATAATGAGAACACATCTTCTCTTTGAATGACTTCAACTTAGTATTTAATATGCATGGGTAAATGCATGTTGTCCATGATGCACTCAAGTGTGTACTGTATAAATGTTCTTCCCTACGCACTTTTTTATATAACATATAAATGTACCTATAATATATGCAATATAGCCTGAGCGTAAGCATATATTATGCAGTGTATGTGTATTTTAAGTGCCAACGGCTAGTTTGGCTGTGTACACTGCATGTTAATTATATTTTAAAATGCACATAAATATATCCAAAGCAAAATGTGCGTACGTCTCTATATACAAACACACATTAATCCAGATCTTGATTTATGGAAATACTGGTAATTGCAATTTCACATATTTATAGAAATGCATTTTTCCATTGCATCAATTCGATTTTATCGTTTTTATGGTCTGCAAACCTCTTGCACAAACAAAAACAGGTGCTATAGTGAATGAGCTTAATGGCATAAATTTGAAAGTGACAGTATTTCAAATTATTGCAACTCAAAGTCTGTGACGGATTAGCTTTTACCACGGAATTCATTTCTCTACAAAATTCCCCATCTATAAATAGCTCTGCTTTTCCGAGCTATTTGAAATTCTCTTTTCAAATCGAACCGCCATACATGCCATACACATCATAAAAGAATCGAGTCCATTATCCGTGATATTCGCGGATATTCGTGCTATTTTCTAAAACCCAACACCCACCCGTGGTGCCGCTCGTCGCACGCTCCACATCCCCATTTGCTTGCACACAACATAATTCATTGTTCGCGTAAACATATTTTACATATATATAACTGTATACTACACGTAAATAGAAAAGATAAAACAATTTGCCTAACATGAATTTAAGCAGGCTTTTATAGACCTATAGACACATTTGAAGCCGCACATAATTTATTATCGATTTGTTATAATAAAATATAGTTTGATCGATGATTTTAATTTTCATGTACGCGCTCGCACGCCTTCCAAAAGCAAACGCTCGGAAAATTTGGTTTTGTTAATATAGACATATAATATATAATATCCATATATAATATAGTATGAATGTAGTATATTTATTTTATAGTATATTATATATTATATATCCAGAATCAGTTCTGAAGGCAAAAATAAGTGAAATTTATCTTTTAATAAATTCAATTCTGCGCCCTCTAAATAAAATAGAAAAAAAAAATAGAATATTAATGTTTTTTTAAATAAAAAAAGAATCCCATTTTACCCCAAAAGAGAGTGGGTTTACACTTTTTTTGGAGAAAATCTAATTTAAAAAGGTTTTCTTCATAGAGTACTATTCCACACGCCATTTTCAAGTGTTGTTTTCTTAAAGAAATATTTAAAAAGGTTTAGTTAGTCATAGAGTACTTATTCACATCTTTCTAACCGGCTTTTCAACTTCCCTGAGGGGACGTTTGCCCCAAAACAAATTATATTTGCGTGATCGGAGGAACCTCCCATACATTTCTATCTAGATTTTTTGGGACACTTAAGTGATTTTCATTTATGTATATAAATATAATTTAATTAATAGAAAAAAATGTACCTCAAAATTTTACCATTCCCTTCCGCTGGGGAAAAAGTGCAGTATTTTGTTTATGTATATTTTTTGTAATAAAAAAATGATACAAACTCATAAGAAGGTCATCAAATGAACTAAAAAATGCAAAAATATGCACTAAAAAATAAAAAATATGCACTATAAAATATAAAAAATGTAAATAAAAATAGAAAATATGTAAAAAAAATAGAAAGTATGTAAATAAAAAAAAAGATTTTTTAGTAAATATGAACAAAAAAATTAAATAAAGAAAAAATACAATTTAATTGTAGTAAAATTATATTTTAAATATTATACATTTTTATGGGTTTAAATAAATCTTGCCTTTTAAAAAATATTGTACCCAAAATATTAAAAAAAATGTTGTTACCATGAATAAATATTTGTTACCATAAATAATTGTTATCTTATTTAAAAAAATATTGAAACCAAAAAAATGTTTGGTACCGTAAATAAATTATTGGCAAAAGGCAAATATATTGAAAATATGCGCTAAAATATGCAAAAATGCTCTAACCTAAAAATATGCATTTAAAATCTTAAAATATGCAAAATAGGCAGAAACAAGTTGGTCTTATTTGATTGGAAATTCGATCCGCTATATTTTAGTACTCTTAAAGGCATGTTTTAAATGTAGACAGAGAAACATGTATTTACATATTTATCCTGGCTCTAATAATAACATATTCAAAAATTGGCTGCCTGTTTTTGCTTTTTCAATAAATATGATCAAAATTGTACTGAACATTTTTTTTTAAATATTTGTTTCTTGTTTTCTTATTTCATATGTTGTGTACTTATAAAACCAACTTAGGCAAAATGTAAACTCACGATTCCTCATCAGTAGGCTTTGAGATTAGGTAATAAATTTAAAATTGGTACTCTTCTCTGAGTCAACCAAGGGAGGTTTTATAACAGTTATAGACTATCAAAACATGATAACCCAAAATTCTTCATCATTGAGTCTAAATTTGTACTGATTAAAAACAAGGCGTAGTTTGTGTCGCACATTGTTTTATGATTAGGTAATTAATTAATTTTTAATAATTTAAATAAGCGCTAATCGTTTAAATGAATTTTTAGATATTTACCGATAGTATGAATATAATATATAATATAAAATAGATCCACACTTTTTTTTTGAAGAAAATTAATTTATCCATAAAAATATCTTTAAATAATTAAAATCGGGTTGAAAATGACTAAGTTGTAATTAATTAAAGTTACTAATATATATGAAGATTTTTTAATAGAAAACGCGAAAAAATTATATTTGTATAGACTTAATAATGAAATAAAATATTTAATATACTGAAATGTTTGTATCTTTTTTATTGTATGTCCAGTTTAAAGTAGAAATTACTATAATTACATGTATTTTTGTTGTCATTTAAATAGATTGATTTTCAAATAATATACTTTTTAATAAAAATACTTCATTGAAATTTTCGTAAAATTTAAAAAACAATAAACATAAAAACGAAACATAAATAATATTTTTTATAGATTTTATTACAACAAAAACAAAAAATATTTGTTACTTATTGTACTATAACAAAAAAAATATATAATAAGTTTTAGTAAAAAATATATTAAAAAAACACAAAAC
>JAAAKO020036364.1:0-12677 GCA_010015015.2 Bolitophila cinerea | reverse complement strand
TATAAAAAAATTATAAATTATATTAAGAATATTCCTGAATACATACTTTAAATTGCTGTATTATTAAAAATATTTTAGATATTTGCAATATTTGCGATATTATATGTATTATCTTGTATTATCCGGTATTATCAATTATTTGTACACCATATTACGCGAGTGAATATGCCTCGAGTAATGCATAACATAAAAAAACAAACGAACATTTTGCAAAAAGTCTTACTTTTGTGCTAATTTGGCTTATTACGATTTGCCACACACGAAATTTGATGGCAATATTTATTTTGCGAAAAGTCCAAAAGCCAGAGTGGCCGAAAAGTCGTGTGACAAAGGGTTTTGGTTATTGAAAAGCTAAATGAACGTCTACACTTTAAAAAAATAAAAAATGGAGCCTATTTAAAAACACAGGACAACAATATATTTTTTTGAAATGTTCTACAATTGGCCGAATTTAGATGAGCCGAATCACGATTGGCCAAATGGTACGATTGGTAGAATGATACAATTGACCGAATCGCGATTGATCGAATGATACAATTGGCCGAATTACGATTGATTGAAAGGAAAAACTATCTAAAAACGATTCGGCCAATCGCATCATTCGGCCAATTGAAATTCGGCCAATCGGATTTCGGCCAATCAAGTGACACCCATTTTTTGTAGGTCTGTGTAATCAGAATTTGTGATTTTTAAGAACAATTATTATAAATATTGTGAGCTTAAAAGCAAGCAAAAAACAAATCTTTGACTAAAAACAAAAGGAGTATAGATTTTTTCAGAAGAAAAAGTGGTTTAACATAATTTTCAATTTATGTTTTTTTTTTAAATTCTATGACAATTTTCAAAAAATATATATTATATATATAAATTAAAAAAAAATAATAATACTTTTGTGTCAAAATATACTTTTTTGGAATTTGGGAAACTGTCGTTTTCGGGAAAAATAATGTGTTTCGGGGAATTATCGTTATCAGATAAATTTGGATATAGGAGTATAAGTAGTCGTATCATAATAACTTCTTTTTAAATTTTAAATATATAATATATTTATTTATTATGTATAAATACATAAACTGAGACTCATCCAACCAAACTACACGAACATAGACAGAAACACATGTGTTACTTAAATATTATACAAATATATACAATATGCGTAAGAAGTACATATTTCAGCAAAGCTCACTTACGCGCGCGCGCTAACTACGCAAAAAGTGAAAGTACTTGCGTACATCGTCTCGTCTCGTACATTTTGCGCGTGAACTATAATTTTCGTCTGTCTTGTGAGGCGGCACGCGGTGTCGGCGCAGCGTCCATCGTATCCCATCCAAAGTCCCAAGTCTTGTGTGTGTGTATAAAATAAACGTTTTTTTTCATTCTTTATATTTATACATCGTGCGTGTGTGTGTGTGTGAGTGTGAAGCGTGCGCGTGTTCTCTGAACACATCTTATGCTGCAAATGTGATGTCTCTGATGAGTACGTATAAAAAAATAAATAATTCACATTAAATTAATTCATTTTATTTGTGCCTAAAGTGTGTGTGTGTGTTTGTCTGAGTGTGCTATTTTTTATGTTTTTTATAGCCTAGCCGCCTGACCACTTAAACAACACAAAGACACACACGCACACATATACATATATATGCAATAAAAACCACTGCATTCTTTTTATACACGTGTATATTTTTTCGACTTTATTATGTTTTATGTTTTTAGTATTATGTATTAATATATATACTCGCGTATATTGTGTATTCTATGATGTAAGTCGAAATTATTATGCGAGATTCGCATGAGCACCGATGACCGAGTTCCGCGCGCGTCGGGTGGGTGCTCACTCAGAGACACGACGACTATACTCTTCAAGACACTAGAGATGACAAACATTTCTTTTTTTACCAGACATTGTTAACGTTTATTACTTTTTTTGTATATGTGTAATAGTGTAATATATAATATAATATTTTGTGTACATTTTTGCTATTCCACAAAACCGCTTTGACGTAATTTCAATTTCAAGTATTTTCTTAATGCGTGCGCGCTCTTTTAAGATTGATGATATTGATTACGAATATCGTTTTGTGTAGGGCTCGGGTATATTAAATATTTTATATATAATATATTTTATATACACTACCGTTCATAAGTAATTAATCACTAACACAAAAATTGAAATTATTATTAACAGATAATGATAAATTGTTTAGAAGATCCGGCAATTGCTTAAAAAATTCTCTATAATTATGCCTGCTTTGACATTTTCATCCTTAAACCAACTCGAACAAAAAAAATGATGCATTTTAACTATAAAGATTTCCACAGTCCTCCCCTTGGGTAATTTTCTGGGAAAAAAATAATAAGGATATTCTATTTTTTAATAATAACGATAATCTCTTTTTGATCTCTAAAAATAGTTTTTTTAGGTCCTATCGCTAAAGAGTTTTTTTATATTTTTAATATTATAAAATAAAATAATTATTATAAAAAAGATAATTAAAATATTTAAAAATAAAATAAACGTTCAACTTCAATTTTAAAGATCTTTTTTAACCATAGAACCATGTTTTGGGTATACACGACACCATTTTTTTCATAAGCGTAATAGATTTTTTATATACGTTTTTAGTTTTTTTTTTATAAAAATGTATAAAGAATTAATAATTTATAGTTTGAAGAAGAAAATCAAAAGACACTGATATGATTCAACACAATATTCAATTTATTTGCATACACCAGGATGTTTCGTTTTATCCAAAGATAAGAGTTTTATAAAAATTCTGTTTTTCAAAATCTGTACCTACAAAATTCCGTTTTTATTTTAAAATTCTATTTTTACAAAATTCTGGATTTCAAAATTCTGAATAACATAATTCAGGATTACAAAATACTGGATTTCGGAATTCTTTTTTACAAAGTATTTTCTTTTATAATTTAAAAAAAACAAATTTATATATTTTTTTTAATTATAGATGTATTTTTTTGTTATAACAAATAATGATTATAATATATGATACCAATATATATATATATTAAAAATCGCTCGATTTTTTAATTTATAAAAAAATATATTTAAATACTCAATTATGAAATTCGGAATCTTGTAATCCAGAATTTTGAACGCAGAAGTTTGAATTCCAGAATTTTGTAATCCATAAATTAAAAAAACAGAAACTTAAAATACAGAATTTCGTACCCAACCCAAAAGATTGAATTTATAATATAAATAATGAATGAAAATAATAAATATAATTAATATATAATTGCAAAGAAAAACAAGTTAAAACAAGTACTTATTCTATTTAATTAACATTCAAAGGAAATGAATTAAACACTTCCCAATGCTGCTAAATTAAGCAATATACTAAACTACAGGAATCAATTTACTGCAATTTACAGAAAAGTCAGAAAAGAAAGAAAAGTCAATCTTTGGCTTTTTTTAAATTTATTTTTAAATAAAATGGTGGCAGCCAGAGGTCTTTACTTGACTTCTGCGTCTGTGGTGATTTTTTATCCTAATAAACAATTATCTTAACGGGGCGATGTGCTTAAATATTTGTAAAAAAACAAGTATTTTAGAGCCCCTTCTTCCCTAAGGGGGATTATTTAACAATTATATCGTTTTTTGATAGTACCTTCTAATGCTTGGAAGTCTTCATAAATTTGATTTTTTCTGAACGTTTTTTTAAAGGTGGCAATAATGCACTTAATTAGAAAGCACCAGTAAATCAATCTTATAAAAAGTTTGTAAAAATGCACTTGACAAGAATGCACGCACGACAGTGCATTCTCATCGCCAATTTAAGTATTATTGAAATATGAAATATTTTGGTGACGATAAATAACATTTTTCCACACACATCGATTGTGACAAGAATGCACATGACAAGAATTCTCCACACCGAACCAACCGAAATATGGTTCAAAAAATGATTGCATAGATTTTAAAAAGGGAAAGTCAAATACCTATAGACTCATTTTTCATTTCTAATTTATATTAATAGCGCCATGATAAGCTTAACTATGCCCTAACGATCTAATGAAAATATTATAAATTACCACTTAATTAAATCAAAATAAATCATTTATTTTGATGAAAGACATAGATCTTCTTTAACACCAAGCACCAAGTACCATCTCCGGAAAACATCAAAATGAGAGTGAATCAATATCACACGCTCTCATCGCATCACGATGATTGCTCAAGTACACAATATATATATATTCTCGCCTCGAAATGCGCTCGCCTGCCCAGCGCTTGCATAACCCCCCGCAATGGCAGTGGGTACTGATCGTGATCGTGAGAGTAAAACCTACTTACCATATTTATGCACATGAGTATCAAATATAGGTACTCTGCAATATACAATACAATAAAAATGTTTCAAAAAAATAACACAAACTATATAAACACGGAATACATATGCATATATATTTATATATAATACATATTTAGCATAAAACATAAATGCTAAAGGCTGCCTGAGAAATTGTAATGTTAGTGTATGTTTATTTCATAAATTATGTATATAGAGGTATTTTTGTTATAGAAAATAATAAAACATTTAATGTGCGCTCGCGCGCTGTACTTGTATGTTGTATGTATATATTGTATATATTGTATATAATATTGCTATAGCGACCGTAATGCGTTGCGTATTGTAGATAAAAATGTAGAAATGACGAAATTCGGTGAAAAATACCTGTACGTGTATATACAGTATTACGAGTACATGTATATTATACGTGTATATTATTATATGCATTCATATATACATTTAATCACCCACACCGAACGCATTTTGTGTATAGCATTGCAAAATATAGATGTAAATATAATCCGGATTACGTGCGATCAAAGAAATTATAGCAATTTGTTGTGTCATTAAACAAACAAAAATCAGTACTAACAACCTTATAACCATTGAAATGTGGCGTAAGAAATAAATCAATTAACGTTAGTTTTTCATTATATTTTTTACGCCAGTAAATTTTGAAAATGGCGGTTACTTTTAGCGAATTTGACAAATGCCGCTTACGGCCACACGCCTGATAATAATGGTATTGAAAAAAGTCCATATTACCAGAAAAAAACAAAAAATTAAATATTTTGGTAAAAATAAAACAATTGATAAATAAGGTAAAAATTAGGAAAATTCACGTTTTCTTTAAAAGAAATAGAAAGATTTTTTTTGTAAACAAATGCATCATTGTTTAATAAAATAATTAATTAAATAGGCAAACTTTAATAAATCTATTGGTAAACATGATTAAAATTATACATGCCAAATATAAACAATATTTCTCGATTACTACAAAAATACAAAAACAAGAACAATCATTTAATAAAATAATAATTTCGTAAATCCCTAAAAAAATATTATTGAGCACCTATAAATAATTAAAGGTATAAATTGAAATCAATCGATTTGTAATTTAATAAAAAAAAACATAAGAGAATAAATTTAAGATATCCGTCTAACTATGTTTATTAAAAAAGAGAACTGTCAAAGATCATCTTCTGGCCGGTGACTGGGTGTCTTACCCTAAGTGCGCATTTTTCTATTTAGGTTTTTTTTAGCACAAAATGGAAATTTTAGAAGTCGTATATAAAAACTTTTTTGGAAAACAGCAGGCGGCACTTTATTGAATTATTGAATCATTAGGCATTTTTTTAAATACTCAGTAATATACTTTCCCATAACAATGTGTTTAGGAGAATAAATTTTAATTATATTAAACACAAAATGTGTTGGTACACCTTTCTAATCCAATATAAAATTATGTATATATATATATAATAAAATATATTACATTTTATATATATAGTAGTCTCGCTAGTTTCTCTTATTGACTCTTATTATAAAAAAGCCTTAAAAGACAGTAATATTTTTATATTATCAAATTATGCTCTAATCATAAATCATTCACATTTAATATGAAAATCTATCAAAATATTAATATACTTTTAAACAATTATCCATACCTTATTCCATAACCAATTTCAGTAATTATCTATATATTATATGTACACTATCGTTCATAAACATTCGATCACTTAATAATTGTTTGAAAGTACTTAATTTTTTGACGCGTGTGTTGGGTGAAAGATAATCCAGATTTACCGTAAAATCAGCCACCAGAAAAGTAACAATTTTGTGCAAAGCTGTCGTTCAAATTATAACGTTTACATTCTAATAAAAAAATATTTATCATGCCTTTACTATTATTTTTTTCGTGACTTTTCAACAAACCAAAAAATTGCTTTTTTGCACCATCTGGTGGGGTGGCAGAGCCACATGAAAGGGTCGAGGAGAATTGCTGTAGCTTAGAATATTTAAGAAATAAGAATTTGAATTCTTCGAAAAAGATTAGCTATACGATAAGGATACATTTCCATTAAAGAACGCAACTTCCTATCTCTTATAGAATTTGAGATAGAGCTGAAAATGTGAGAAAGTGGATCTTTCGCCACATTTAACTGTATGTTAAATTTCAAGATGCTTGGATAATATTTAGAGGTTGCACACTTTTGTAAAAGTTTAAGTAAACATTCGATTTTTCAACGTTATTTACTTTTAATGCGAAAACAAGAAAACAAAAACTTCAAATAATATTAAAACTATATTTAAAAATAGTTAGTATGATAGGCAAACACGTTTCATTCTTTTGTTCGCTAAGTGACGACTTTTCTGTGATGCTCGACTACCATCATCATGAAAAATGTTTTATGGTTAGTCTCTGACCAATTCGTCAAACTGTTTTTATTTATTATTATTTGATCAATTCCACTTCCCGCGGAATCAATGACACCCTTAAAAGCAGTCAAATGGCTTCTTCGAGAGCCAGAGGAGTATTCTGTTTCATCGTGGATCCCAAACAATTCAAAGAACGTTTTTGTTATATTAGTAATGAAATTGCATTGTCGTATATCGTCCACTAAGGATAAAATACTCCTATTGTTGCATTTTTTTCAGGATTAAGTTCAATGTGCTACATATTGTATAAAAGTAAACAAAACTCCATCAATTTCTCTCAAAATGACCTATCATCAATGATAGGAGTATTTTTTTTTTAGTAGAAGATATGACTTCTTATTAAGTTAAAGCCCACAGATTTTTGAGCTTCCAAACAATTTGGATGTCTGGTCAATTAGATGGTATGCCACAATACACCTCAATTTTAGTTTAGGAGTGCATTGGTAGTCCGAATTCTAGGAATGAATCTTGCAGTATAACGGGTATTCTTTTCCGTTTTATAACAGGTAATATTTTCTTTTTCAACAATTTCTGTAGTTTAGTATTTCATGATTTAGCAGCATCTGAAAGTGGTTCTTTCAATTTCATTTGATATTACTAAAAAATAAATGTACTTGTTTTAAGTTCTTTACAATGGCTATTGGTGGTATAGAATTAAATTTTTTAGTTCTTAAAAATTAAAAATGCGTTCTTTTTTAATTTTTTATGCGAGCATTTTTATTCAATAATAAATTGAAAACGAGATATTAAGTTCTAAAATAATAAATTTGCTTTCTTACACATCAGCAACTTAATAAATAAAAATTTGCTTTACAATTTATACAATTTATGCAAATAAAATAAAGTGAAAGCGCAAAATAATTAAAGAATGTCCAAACAAATAAAAAAATTATGATTTTTTTTTATTAATAAATGATATATAAATATTGAATTTATAAGAACCATTTAAAACAAATGAGTACCAAAATTTTGTAATGTCATAATTATTTTTTTAAATGGCATTACATTGTTTTATGTTTAGGTTTCAATTATATAATTATCACGCAATACTATTTATAAGCATTTACTTGTTTCAATTGCATTTCATTTATTTTTTATGGTGCTAAATTGTTTTTTCTAACTATATTTTTTAAAAGTATTCGATTTTTTTTGGCACCCATTTATTTAATTTAGATTTCAATTGTTTTTCATGGAACGCAATATTTGGAACCCAAATATTAATTTTGGCTCTCACATAATATTCACCCCTTTAAAATTACTTATTAATTATATTTATTAATTTAATTTAAATAGTTATATAAAAATCTAATCTTATATTTATTACTGGCCTGCTTTGTTTTAGGCATATGCTAAAACTTCAATACTTGTAATTTCATAAGTTTGAGATAAAAGTGATTAATGTGTGTAACCACTAAATATTATCCAAAATTCTCAATTATATCGTCGGTTTCAAATCAGAGGTCTGTAACCACAAAAAAAATTAAAAAAATAATAAAGGAAACGAATCTAAATTATCAGTTTTATCTAATTCCTATCTATCTAATTTGTAGACCTCTGATACCGATGGTATCTTTTACATCACTGGAGACAAAAATCCATATGAAATTCTCATCTTTGGAAAAATGAAACACCCTAGTGCCTTATTTCTTCCCGAGAAGATCGATATATCGTATCCTTTACGATATTCACACGCAATATTATACTCCTATAAGGATAATACAGTAAACATACATTTTGTATGGTTCTACTATGCGGGATTTTAATATGCGGAATTTTTAAAACTTTCGAATACGGGAATTTGAAAAACGGAATTTTGAATTGCGGTATTTATTTTAAATGCGGGATTTTGCATTACGAGATTTTGTATTGGATCCCAAAAAAAACAAATAATACACAATAATTGTGAATATTTTTTGTAAATAATATTTTATAATTACGATTTTTTTTTTATTCAAGCATCAAAAATAAATAACAAAATAATCAATTCACAATTAAATAAATTGATACTGAATTTCTACATAAACCCATTTTGAATTTTATAAATGTTATATTTATAGTATAATATTATATATATAGTGTTTTAGTATTTTTGAAATATTTACATGACAGACAACACTTCTGACATAAGTGACAAATAATGGAAGCAAGCATTTGTCCTTTTAAGAATTATCGCCTCACAACAACAATACCACGCACAATGTTAAATAAAAATGGAGTGTATGTGTGTTATTGTTGTTGTAAGGCAATAATTCGCTAAACCGTCTAACACCTTGAAATGCTTAAATGAGTGTTTAAAAATATAATAAATAGTCAAAAATACTATATAGTAAACGGCAAAAAAAAAATATTTTAAAATATTTAATATTTTATTTTTTAAATATTATTTATAATTACCATTTAAGATATTTTATTTATCATTAAAATTAAATAACAAAATAATCAATTTGCAATGATATATATACATATCTAATAATTTCAATTAAATTGATACTGAATTCTTACATAAACCCATTGTGAATCATCCAAACCATAAAATTTTAATATTTTTAATATTTTTTTTATATTTACATGACAGACAAGACAGACAACACTTCTGACATAAGTGACAAATAATATACTGTAACGGGTAACATAACCACAAAACAGGTGTAATTCACATAAGATCTTGCATACTCTCTCGCTCACACACCCGCACAAACGAATCGGCTAAATACAAAAGCGCGCTCGTGCTCACAATGAGATAGGTAGAAAATGTTGTATATTATAAGTGTTACAGAGCGCGCACGCTAAAATACACACACACACACACACACACACACACACACACACACACAACGCGCTTTAATATTTACCTTCAATTGGAAATGGTAAGTTCGTGGCGAACGTGGGGGGCACATATAAATTTAAGCAAATTCGTAGATCGCTGTTTAGTCGGCAACCGATCGCGAAGCAGAGCAATACAACAACAACAAATTGCGTTTTTTTGCCATACTTAAAACTCGTTCCGTTTTTATTAAACACATATAATTTGCGTCGGATCGCGCGGTGCTGTGTTTATATTAAATTTATATATATTAAATATAAATTAAAGCAAGAAAATCAACGGCATTTCTGAGCCAGTGAACACGCACATAAATACAAAAGAAAAGAAAAAAGAAAAACGTGTGATTGCCGCAGTGAATATAAGTTAAGTGAACGTGTTTGCGTGCGTGTGTTTAGAAGACACCCGAAGAGCATTTACCAATTATAAAGCATATTTTCTCTTGAAGGTCTTCTTTATTTTATTTTGTTTGTGCGTAAATTAGTAGTGTTTTAATAATACCAAGTTCAAACAATATACTCAGGTGTCTTTCTTTGTCAATATAACCGAAGAGTTTATGAATAAAGCTTTAGACACATTTAAGAGGATATTAACTGCGCGCGTGTTTGTGTTAAGTGCGCGGAAAAGCGAATTGTGAAATGTCAGTGGCTGTTGGAAAATAAAAGAGTGGAGCAACATAACGACAACAACAACAACGACGACGACACAAACAAAACAAAAAACTGTCAAGTGACACTAAAGTGGAGATTAATTGTCAATATATACATATACTGTCAAGTAAGTCACTCACACTCACTCGAGGAAAATTGTGGAAAATGCGAGAGCTTTACATTGTCTTGCACTCTTTTTTTATAAGTGGATCTATATGTGTGTATAAAGTGGCGAGATGACGATGGATGTTTTTATATTGTATTTTATTATGCGTTCGTTTGAGTTTAAATGTAAAAAATGTATGTTACACATGTACACATATGGTACATATAATATATTATACAAATACACATATGCATATACAAGTACATATATATGTGTAAGTGTCTGTGGATGTATGTAGCATTACGCATTATTAAGTTTTGATCTGCACAATTCTTTCGAGTGTGCCTCTACAGCGTAACGCGTACTTAAAAGACGCGCTCGTGCTTCTCTGTCCATTTCGGCTTTCTATACAAGAAATTGTATGTTGACTTAAAACGAGTTTTGAAAACAAAACTACAGCGAGAAATATTTTGGCAAATTTTGTTTTTTTACATATATAAAGTAAACGGCGCGCGTCAGCACGTTCGTTGTGTTCTTTTTTATAATTTATGCTGAGAAGAAATTTAATTTACATTTTGCCGCGCGCAGCGAAATGCCTTTTTTGCGGTTTTGTATAATCAACAGGCGGGTTTTTTTGTATAGATACGAAACGGTCGAGTTTTGAGTAGATATAGTGTATACCCAGCATCATAATAATTCGCCTATTCTTAAAATTACAAAATCACAGTAAAAGCACGATTGCGCACAGTATTTGTTAATTTAAAGTGTATATTAAGAGTAAACATTTTATCTATCCAATTTAAAAAAAACTTAAATGGTTTTAATTGATTGTAACGGATGCGACAGTTTTATGCGGATTTTTTAAAGAATATTTTTTCATTCCACATTTTAACTTCCTTTTATTCGTTTTGTACAATTGTGTACGTGATTTATCATTTTCAAATATTCGGTTTATTTATATCTCTATAATTATGGTTTAAAATTTTGGAGACATGTACAATGTATGTCTTTCCGGAGGGGAGGGGGGTGTAAAAAATGCCGAACAAGTTTCGAATTATAGTTATTCATCCTACAAAACATAAACATCAAGTCATATATTTTTTCAACCCGTAATAACGTAATAACGTAATGACGACTCAAGGGGTTAAGTGGTAGAGGGTTTTTAAATTAAAATCTCCTCTTTTTATTGGTTTTTGGGAAAGTTAGTAAATGAAGAGGAGGAAAATTTCAAAAATGCCTACCTATTCATTTCATTTAATATTAAATCGTATTTTAGTACTATATATTATTATTATATTATTAATATTATATTTATATTATTAAAATTACATTTAATATTATATTATTATTTCATATAAATTATATAAATATTATTAAATTATATACTGAACGAAAAAGTAATACATATTTCATTGCTTTCATAATAGATTCAAAACATACAAAAATCTATTATATTTTTTCAAAAATAATAAAATTCATTATAATGTAATACATTTTTTCATTATTTTGTAGTAAATATTGTATTACCAAATTGTATTTTCAATTTTAAATCTTTTACTATAAAAATTAGCAAATGTATTATAAAAAAATAAAATCAAATAATAAATGATAAAATATTGTAATTTAATTAATTATTTTGTTGTATAAATTTATTATTAAAATAGTATTTTTATTTTTAAATCTTTTAGAACAAATTAATAAAATTTATAAGAGAAATAATAAATATAAAAAATAATAATTTTATTTATTATTTTGTTGTAAAAGATATTAAAAAAATTTAAATTTTATTTTTAAATCTTTTACAACAATATAATAAAATGTATTATGAAATTGATATTATTTATTTTAAAATAATAAGTTCAAGTACTGCTCACCGCATCACCAAAAACAAGGTTAACGTTCACTACAGCGTTATGCGAGCAAAATAGAGTTTTTTTATGTATGGATTTCGTTAGTTCTTAGTTGCTGTTCCGAATGCATATTTAGTATGTTATTGTAATAGACATAGGCAATACTGCAATTATATT
Source organism: Bolitophila cinerea (assembly GCA_010015015.2). Lineage (NCBI taxonomy): Eukaryota > Metazoa > Arthropoda > Insecta > Diptera > Mycetophilidae > Bolitophila > Bolitophila cinerea. Next base: position 318 of record JAAAKO020036364.1, on the reverse strand, counting down.
AAGAACAAATTTATAAACTTTTTTTTATAAAAAAATATTTATTATTAAATATTATAATATTTTTTGTTATTTTATCTTCATATATTTAATTACAAAATAATACATTTATACTTTGATTATAATTTATAATTTTTTTTGTAGTTTGTTTTTTTTAATAATTTATTACAAAATAATAGATTTTATTATTTTGATTTAGTTTGATTTAATAAATCAATCATAAATAAAATAAACTTTGTTTATAAATATAATTAAAATGTTTGTATTTTTTTTGATATTTTACGATTTAGTAAAATATTTTATTATTATTTATTTACATTT
>JAAAKO020036353.1:0-12678 GCA_010015015.2 Bolitophila cinerea | reverse complement strand
TTTACAAAAAAGGTGTCGGAATGCTAGAGCGGCGTTGGACTGATTGTATCAGTCTTGAAGGAATGTATGTTGATGAAGAAGATCGAATTTTGCCAAAAAAATGTGTTTTTCTTTATTATCCTACGGAATTATTGAGTGATGTGGTAATAATTTGAGATTTAAAATTTTTAATAATTTCATTGACAGTCAAAGGTATATGATCATATAATTGTAATGCTAAATCAACTATAAACTTGTCAGTACGGATACTTTTGGTTTGCTTATATAATTCTGAATTTTTAATATATTTCAAATCATTGTCAGGTAATCTTTAAAAAATTATACATTACCTTAAACAGTGTAAACACTGTGCAAAACAATTAGGCCACACCTCAAATATGTATTTTTTATGAAAACCATAACCTATAGAGACAATTATATACCTTTCATAGCTTCTACTCATTTCCGTCAATAATAATAGAGGGCACAAAAGATAATAAAACAATAATATATTTATCAAACTGATTTTTTAAATTATATTTTAAGCATAGTAGACAACCATACACTCAAGTTGATTTTAAATAAAAATCTAAATAAAAATAATGTGATAAAAAATATAAAATAAAAAGGAGAAAGAATATTTAAAATTGGTTAGATAAAAAAAGTAGATTTTGAATCTATTTGACCTAGAATCTTCAGAAAAAAGCAACGTGTTATGTGCACGGGTTCTAGTACAGGCTAATAACATTCCAAATATTACGATACAGAAAAGTTACATTTATTACACAGGAACAGATATTTTTGATAAATCAACAACAGATTTTTGAAAGGGTTAAAAAATATGTTTGATCTACTTCATGTTATGAAAAATGTTATTAAAAATGGATTTTATTAATTTTATCATTCTGATTCGTATTTAGGTTCATTTGTGCCCAATAAAATACCTAGACTTTGTTTTTGATTGTTTTAAAATTTAGGAAAAAAGATAATCTCATAAAATTTGCTTTATTTTGAGCATGAGGTATATGGGGTAAAATTTAAAGAAAATAGTAAAAAGAAAAAAATGTAAAAAAAACTTAACGTAACATAGTTGAGTTAAAAAAATATATTTAAAAAAAATCAAAATGCTTTTATTTTTTTTATTTTTTTTTTAATATAACATATATGAAGGCATCAAATAAATTGTTCTGATAATAAAAAAAATGTGCTCCTTTTTTTGTTTTGGGTAGGTTTTCAGTTATTTGGTGGACAATATTGAATTTTAAGTTGTAAACCAAATTGGATGCCATATTTTAAAATAGTGTTGCTTATACAAATATTTGACAATATATGGTTTAATGTAAAAGGTGTTTTTTTAGTGGTATAAAACTTTGAAATGGAATAAAACAAGGATGAATTTTTAAAATTGACATGAAATGGACTTCATTCAAAAGATAATCTTCGGCATTATAATTTAAATTTGATTTCTGGCATATGACCGCTACGGCTGGATCGGACGTTATCTAATCTGGAGATCCAATTTTCAATCACTTTTCCAACATTTGTGGCTGTATATCAATACAATAACGCGGCGAATGTTGTCCTCCAAGTGGCCAACGTTTCGGGCTTATCGGCGTAGACTTGCGACTTCACATATCCCTACAGAAAATAGTCTAGCGGCGTTAAATCGCACGATCTTAAAGACTAATTAACGGGTCTGGAACGCGAAAGTATGCGGTTACCAAACGTGTCCGTAGTTAGTCTAATTAATTTGTCTGATGGACGATATTGTTGACCGTCAAATGGACGTATTGAGCTGTACGTATTTCAAAATAAATTTGCACAATTTGGAAGCGTTGTTCAGGCGTCAGTCTATTCATGTTGAATTGCCAAACCAAACTAAACACAAATCACTTGACAGCTGACAAAATGGCCGCCAGTTAAAACAGTGTTGCCAACTTAAAGTTCTATATCTCTAAAAAAACACCCTTTATATCCCTTTTTACGGAAATCAAACAAAAAATGTATTTTTAAAACGAATAGCGTAGCATAACATACGTTCAAGTGTATTGAATATAAGAGGGTTGAGCCACATAGGGTGTATCCATAAAATATTTTTTGTCGAATGGGTTTTCAGAGTTATGCACATTATACCGTATCACATTTTTTTTAAGAAAAGTTTGTCAGGTCCACTACTCAGTTTAAAAGCTTAAAGCTTAAAGCTTAAACGTTATTAATTTTGTTGTATGATCGTTTAGGTAAATCGTTTTTAAGGTCTCGAGGATTACACATATAATTTCTATAGAGGTCAATGACCTCAGGTGTACTTTTCGACTAAGCATACGCATTATTTCAGCTCCCACCCCTCAAGTTATAATAAAATTGATTTCTATAAAGTTTTACATTTTATTCTAATCTGAAAAATATTCAAAATTTTTATGGAAAAGTTAAAATACTTTTTGGAGAGATTGTTAGAGGTGAAATTAAAAAGAAAGAAATCTATAGAGAAAACCATACTTTTTTAAGCCATTGTTTGACTACGCTTTTAATAGAAGTCTGTTAAAATAAATGGCGTGATAGCGTGTCTACAATTGAATATATCCTAGATGTAACCATTATATTGCAAGAAACACATTCCATAACATTAACATTGGTGCACTTGAAACAGAGCAGAACTTGCACAAATTTAGCAATACCTCGGGAGACAAGCTAGAGCTTTTGTCAAAAGTTAAGTGTGACGTTTGAGATGAATAATAATTGATTGGATTAGCCAATTTGATCTCTGGGCCAATAAATGCAGTGTGCAACCAGTGTGCAACCAGGTAATCACTAACAAGAATATTCAATCTCAGTTCAATTCAAGTCTCAAACGTTTTTGAAAATGGCAGGTCTTTGCACTCAATCCAAAGCTGTACTTCGATTACACAGTGGAGGAGTTCCAGTTTTTCGCCGAAAAGACCAGTTCCATATGCAGCAGCAACGTTACTCAATTCGAACTTGAAATACTGGAGCAGAGTGCGATAATTGCTCCAGTAAATTCTTCAGAATAAGTCATAGTAAAAACTTCATACGTATTTGCGGTGTTTTTTCTACTGGAGTAAATGATTTGCTCGAATCGCACAATTATGCGATACCTCTTTCAGAAAATATTTTTTTAACATTAAATGGAGTTTGTTTTCGAAAATATAATTTGCAGATGCTTGATGCAAAACGGCCAACTCTTACACTAGACCTCCAGAACTGGTTGCGATATATCGAAATTATTCTTAAAGTGGTCCAGTTCGACGTTAACCAAATCGGAGCTAAAATTTAAGAACCGGGACCTCGGCTTAAATTGCGGAATCCTAACAGGACATTGTAATCTAAATAAGCACCTGCATAGGTTGAGATTTTCTAATAGCCCGACCTGTATCAGGTGCGGAGAAATCGAATCTTCCGTTTATTTTTTCGCCGAATGCCCCACACTAATCCATCTTAAATGGATGAGTGTTTTACTTACACCAGATTTCCCGTGATGAACTTCAAACATTCCATTTTGGGAAGATCGCAAAGTTCACTAAGAAATCTAGTAGATTCTCGGATTTAGTTCAAATGCTCGCGTTAATCAAAAAATCAAGATACCTAAAACTCACAACTATGTATGATAATTACTCTGAATAGTCTAGAAACCAGTAAGTCTAAATAGATAACGCTTTACTTTTACAATTACCACCTATGCATTAATTATATAAACATACTACTTCCGCTATTTTCCTCATAACACAAATGCCACCGAACTGTGCATTCTTTAGACTCCTAGAGCAAAATCATTGCGAACGGTGACGCAAGTTCTGATTTGCCTTGGCTATTATATGTTTGTAAACTATTCCGAAGATGCATAATAAAAGTGCACGCGTCTTCTTATAAGTACCATCTTGCTGTCAACATTCTCGTATGAGATTATAAGACGATCAGACAGACTCTCACACACACACTCACACCAACACACGGGATAAGAAAGATACGACCGATGCAAACAAGATTGGCTAATTTAAATGTCAGAACGGCTTTTATATTGTTTACGCCCATCAAACATCTTTATATACAAATATATAAATATATATATATAATAAAAACAAGCGCGTGAAATAAAACTATAAAAACAAAATATGGTTGCATTTCAGATGCGATGCTTTTTTGCATATACATATTTATGAGCATGCCTCCATATATGCATACAGGATTATGCAGGCCACATCGAGTGCGGTCAGAGCATATGCAAATGCGACGTGTGTCTTAACACAGGGAGAGACGTGGAGAATGGAGACGCTCTTTGACCTTTCTTAACCTGATGCTAAAAATAAAAACACCTTATGCAATATTGATTTTAATGTATATATTATATATGTATTTTTTATATATATATAAAGGGAAGACGTTGATTTTGGCGAAGAATGCAGTTGCAACAAAATATAAATAGTAAAGATTTTGATATTTAAATTCATTATTTAAGATCTTGGAATTTGTGAGCATCAGTCATCTTGAAACGTTGATTTTTTTAATAATATTATATTTAATATTGATTAGTGGAAATCTGAAATTGATAATACATTTTTTTAGTATTTGCTTTTATTTTATTAAGATTCCTTTTTGATATTCTGCAGTAAAAATGGGAGTATAATAATGTCGAACCCTCAGAAGATCTCATAATTAACAATTTAAATCTTTGAATGAACATTTACCGGTAAAAGGTACAATTTTCATTGACATGTTGTCTGTCTCGGCCATTATGCATCAAATACAATATTTATAGTTAATTTGTCCTAAATATTCCGTTGACATGTTTTGACTTTTTTTTTAAAATAAATGAAATTGTTGGCTGTTGTGGATTCGAATGTTTTAAGAATATAAAGTTGTGGTTGTAGTACTTTAGTTCCCTACCTAAAAGAGTGCATGCTACCCTTTACTGCGAAACTCCTTTTCCCCACAAATCCCCAAATTAGAATGTAAAATCCATTTTTAAATAATATTTGTGGAAAGTCAGCGAACTTTTCATTTATATTACTAAGTAAAGTATTGCTAGTTGTTGTATTTTACTTAATTTTTGCGAAATCAAAAAAGGAAGGAAAAAGGAAAAAGTACACAAAAAAATGCTCATCGACAAAATGTTCTTAAATCATAAATGAGTAGTAAAACAAAATCTTCAAATTCTTTTTCCATTTTTTAAATTATTTAATTGTTTGATTTCTTTTAGGTCCCATGTAAACAAGTCTATGTGCCAAGTTTGAGCTGGATTGTTTTAGTAGTAAGGTGTCGACGCAATCGGTAAAAAAAACTTTTTGCCAAAGGACTTTTCGATAAAGCCGCAATTTCAATCGCTGATATAATCAAGAGAAAATATTGGCCAATTTTTATCAAAAATGATATTGGCAAAATAACAAATTAATAGCGAATTAAAAAACTACTGAAATTTGCTAATCATTTTAGACATTTGGCCAAACTTTTGAAGGGAAATCTGTACTATCAAATCATAGGTGGCACTAAAAATGAGGAGGAGTGCGGCACAATTTCTAACATTATTAACAAATTTTAGTAATTGTTTAGTCCTTACTAATAATTATATTTTTTGCCAAATATTATTTTTAATAATAATTTGCCGAAGCTTTTGCTACTATTTTTATTAGCGCCATTTATGAATTGATAGTATAAAATTTCCTTCAAAACTTTTGCAAAATGTCCAAAAATTTTGGCAAATAATATTAAAAATAATATTGTCTAAAAACCCAAAACTGTTTTGACAAATAAGTCTCATACCCTCTCTGACACTTTCTCTGTAACACACTCTCACACACGCACTATCTTCGTCCCTCTCTTTCGCTCAAAGTCTCTGAAAGGTTTGCCATTGAAAAATTTATTTTATATTTAAAAAATACATATTTCAGTAAAACTAAATCATTTAAGGTAATGATATGCCACCCGACTGCAATTTATTTATTTACAAATTTTCCAGCCGTTAACGTTTTTCAAAGCGTTGTAGAAATTGTTCTTTTCTGTTCTTCTAACTCCAGGAACCTTGTCGTATTGTTATTAAGGAATTATATTTCTCATTTCTGCCATTTTTGTATAAAAAAATGTCTACTGCGTCGAGGGTTAGATTTTACAGTGTCTGAACTTGTTTCTCGGTGAATTTAATTTATTAAATATGAACTCCTTTTATTTTTTAACAGAAAACATATTTTTAAGGAACACACTGAATTTGTATTCTTTACATTTTACTTATTTCATCGCTTGCGATAGTGTACAATGGAAATGTGTAATTTAGAAAACACCATCAATAATAGCGGAAGCATTTTTTTGAATTTAAGTTAAAAAAATATCTTTTAATAAAAAATACAGAAATTAGATTAAGTCTAGATATATTTAAAAATAAAATTCTAACAATAATAAAAGTTACATTAAATATAAAAAATATAGTAAAATACAAAAGTTTGAGATGTGTTCCATAATATTTTTAAATGCTATGTTAGGTGATTTTTTAAAATTTAAATTTCTAAAAAAATATTCATTAATAACCAATTGGATTTGGTAATTTTTCTTTTAATGATACACATTTATGAAAAATTAAAGCAAGTCTTACAAAGGTACTTTATATTTTATTTTACTTCCAAAAAAGGCATGTTCGTTTTATTGAAGAAATTCGTATAAATGAGATACACATTAAAATGAACTTGTGCCTTGTGACGACATTATATTCAATGTAAAATTTTCTTGACGGCATGTAATTTGTCAAAAAAAAAATAATCCCATTACATTTTATCCCAAAAAAAATATGGAAAATAAGCCAAAACCAATGCCCCTAAAAAAAAATTCCCGATTTTTTATTAAGTTTAACAAAATAACAAAGTTTTCAATAATATTACATTGAAATTGTTTCCATAACTAAATTGCACAGACTTGTCATCAGTTTTAAACAAACCAAAATTAATACATTCTATGCACAACATTTGATCAAAAAATGGATTGGACGCAAAGGTACACTTCATGAAGCGTATTTTTTTTAAAATAAAAAAACGCCAAAGAGTTCAGTTTTGTTTCCTGGTAATTATCCTCATACAATTTATGGGTGGGTGCTTTTAAGTTTGTATGAAACTTCTTTATTTGAAAAAATCAAAAAAATATAGGTTTGAATAAATGATTTATAAAAAATAACTGCATTTTACCCCAAAATAGGGGTTAGGCATGTTCAAATTTTGGGGTTAACTTCCCCTTCAGGCGGAAAGAGTTAAAAAGCAAACGTCATGATCTTTATTAAAAATATGACGAATGACGAAGCCTTGACGAGGTTTCGTGGTTCCATACAGACAATATACATATACACATACATTTGAAATCATGTTGAATTAACACACACACACACATTTACATTGTATTCTAACGGCACGACAATAGTGCACTGATCTGAGCGAAGGCCGAAGATCAGTACAGAATTGTAACTCGACGCGAATACATCAAATGAAATAAAACGCTTTAAAACACAACTTGCGAGTGTTCTATTATTTTTGGTGAAAAGTGAATTTTGCGATTAAACAATATATATAATATAAATATTTGTGAGATCACCTATAAACGCAAGTTTATGGAATTATTTTGTTATCCAGAAATATTTGCGCGTTTCAATCTAATAAATAAATTCCAAAATAAACTCAATATAGGGTGAATCTAAAATATTTATGAAAACACTATTCAAGCTTCTCTAAATATGATTTTCGAGATCTCTAGGTTTTGAAAATGGTCGATTGAAATGGAGAAGTGTGGGTTACGAGAAGCGTGGGATCCCAGACATAGGCGGATACAGAAAATCACGATTGTAATTGACTAATATTTTTAGGGATTTTAAAATATGTTTTTACAAAATTTTTCTTTACAAAATTCTGCATTTGCAAAATTCTTATTTTTTTTAATTTTTGGATTACAAACATGTCATTTCTGAAAAAATATTTGAACGTTTTGGGTGTATTTTACCAAAGATATCCGTGGCTGTATTTTTTTAGGTCATTATTAAACTAAGCTGAAAAAGGGCTGGAAAATGTGTCTAAAAAAGCTTCTAATCAGTTTCATCACTTAAGACAACACACCTGACTAACGGCTCGGTTCTAATATGCTGCTAAATATGGTATTTTTTAGCTCTTATTCAGATTATGGCTGTACAATTTTCATTTACCCTAGTCTTAAAAATTTCTTGAATTTTACTTATATTTAAAAGCATTTTTTAATAATCAAATTTCTAAAGAGACGATTTATCTTTTGAACATTTGCATGGATCAGAGCCGGGATTCGGAGAGCCGTCTTGGCGTCGGCGAATAATTATTAATCTACCCATAGATGCATTCCACGTGAAATCGCATATTGTTGTATGAAGACCGGAAGTGAGGTTTTATTTATTTGGTTCTTGTTATTTAAATAGATTATATGTATAAAAACCCATATTTTTTTCTTTTTGTATTTAACTTTTCGAGATTTGGGTGTTACATTTTTGCCAATATGATGTGTGACGTTAGTTTTGACGTTCTATAGACAATAGAATAAGCTTTTATAAAAAATTATAAAATATTGTTTTTAATATTATTTCTTATTAAATGGCCGTTAAAAATTACTAAGTAATTTAATAAAAATACATATTTAATATAAAAAATATAAACTTCAATGTCATATTATACTTTCTGCATAAAATGAAGAGTTTTTTTTTTTGTTTGGCTGCAATGTTTTTTCGTAAAACACAATTTTTTTTATTGCTGTTAAAAATTTAACAAATATTAAAAAAAATATTTTTTTATTTTCTAATTTTAATATCATATTTAACATCCTGCAAAAATTGCAAAAAATGTTATTGTCTATTTGGCTGCAATATTTTTTTCAAAAATTTGACTACATTGATATTTTACTTAATTTTTTAAATGGCCGTTAAAAATATATATATTTTAAAGAAATGCATTTTTTATATAAAATTCAATGTCATATTAAACCCCTTCTAAAAAAAGAAAGTGTTATTCTTTGTTTAGCTGCATATTTTTTTCATTAAAATTAATCTATATGGATATTTTACAGATTTTTTTTAAATGGCATTTAAAAATTATAACGTAATTATAAAAAAAGGATTTTTAAAAATGTATATTTTTATCTTTTTTAAAAAACTTTATTGTCATATTGAACATTCTGCAAAAAAATAAGAGAGCATTCTTCTTTGTTTGGCTGCAATATCTTTTCAAAAAACAAAACTACAATAATTTTTAGTGAAATATATTTTTTGACCTTTAAAAATTAAAAAGAAATTAAACATTTTTAAACAGTTGTCGTGCAGCAGTCACTCCATACAGTCGCACATCACAGAAACCTCCAATAAATTGTTTCTTTTACGACATAATTATCCTTTGCCAAAAGAAAAAAAAAATGTAGTAATTACCTTAATTATCTCACCATTTTCTGTTTTACAGCTACGTGCCATGTATTACACCCAATATTCATTTTCTATGAAAATAATTGTGCTTTGCCGGCAATATTATGTTTTGGTTCCAGGTAAAACGGCGAAATGGCACTAATTTTTTGTTGCAGTTAAAAAGCCTTTAGTAAAGAAAAAAACGATTTGTTGAGAGGCGCTACTGCAGATTCCAATATCTTCAATTCAAACTTGCTTTAAAATAATATGCATCCAATCTTAAAAACCTAGTCAAATCTGGCTACGATCATAATAATCATAATAATCAAAACTCGAATGGAGTCATCTCACTAAAGTAATCGATACTCAACATTATTGGATACCACGATATAGTCATCGCAAGAATTATTGTTGGCTCTTGCACGCCGTGCATCCGGTACCAAAAAGACACGAAAAGCTGTTGATCTTCTGTCATTTGATTCAAGTACAAGAAACCTGACCCTGAACTGAAACAGACCTTTGGACACGGTATTTCTGTGTCTGGCCTAAGTGAATTCTGCATGCTAGATGTCCGCTTGGAAATATAGGTCAAGCAATCGTCAAAGAAGAGAAGAGAAAAGAAGATTCCAATTCAATCTATATTATATAAAATCGCATGCGAGATGCTATACGATCCACAAGAGAGCTCCACATTCCCAGCCCTAATGAAGGTTTTCCTACATTAGCGTCGCTAATAAAGGTTTCTCCCTCTTTGTTACGGAAATGCGAGGTGCTATTGGTTAGGCCATCAGCCTAACGGAGGAGTGTATAATATGTATGTCATTATTATTATGTTTTATCACTGTGCTTGTTTGAATCATTCTCCTTGTTTTGTACAAGCACAGCAATCTTATATAGCATGTCAGCTATATAATGAATTTTAATTCTAATATAAAAAGTCATTTCATATTAAATATTCATAGAATACAATTACATATATACAATTGTCTTTTAATTAATTTGCCTTTTATTTTTATCGTGTATAGATTTTACACCTGGCAATTGCATCTAACACGGGACAAAAAAAAACAACAATCGATAATCTAGAATTATCATAGAAAAACATTAAAAAATTAAACTAAAAAAAAACGACTTTCAAATAACCAATTATTTAATGTGCATTTATTTTTTTAACTTCACTTGGTACATGCCACAGTTACCTGCACAATTATATTATATTATTCTTTCGACACCTTTATAACCCACTTCAAGATATCCGATCCATCTCAACTTTGCACATAGTCCATAGTCTAGAAAAAATATTTTTAAAAAAAATTGAATTGGTTTTAAAAAAATAAATGTATAACCTTTCTTGATATTATAATAATTTATAAAAATATATATTAGCTTCCTTTTATAAAAACAAAGCAATTCAACAAGCTAACATTTTTGTTAAAAAAAATACTAAAAGAGGGTTTTTTTGATTTATCCTGTTTATATATGTTTAATAAAAAAACGTTTGTTTGATTAATTAAACAGTTTAAATATTGATTATAAAAATTCAGGGCACTGCCGATTAAAGTTAATTTTACAAAATCAAGTTTTATCAGACAAACGCCCTAAGACTCACTTTATATCCCGAGTACCTGATCAACAACCAAACTAAGATAGCGAAGTTTACCAGAAAATATGAATCTTTTCCCTGAATCAGTTCTAATGACGTGCCAGAGTCAAATTGAAAATGCCTCGGTTATTAATCATTATTTAAGATTTAGGATTATTCAGATTATCTAAAGGTAAGCTTTCCAATTGATATCAATATTAAACATCATAATTAATAATTCATAATTAATAATAAACTTCAGAATTTAAATAAATAATAAGTATACACTTTTCTGGTCTCAAAATGATGATCCTAAAATGTTCCTGATTTCAAACACACGCGCCCCACTGATTAAGGGTTCTTCGCATTGTTACATTTTAGCTGTTTTGGAAATATAGACGTCTTTTATGTTGTTGGCGGAAATAATTGTATACATATTTACAGCGCCGGCGCCGCCCGCCACCCGCCGCCACCATTCATACGTAAACATTGTGTATACGCAATACATATTATATTGTGTAAGTACAATAATAGCGGTATATTTATATATATAGTGTCTATATACATAAATATAATTTTAATGAAAAGGGTCAGACATAAAGAAGTACTCGTTGGGCCATTCCTGGCAAAACGAAATCCGACGATAATGGTTTTGGGGTTGGTTTCCCACTCACACTCGTTTACGCAGGGTTTTCCCGCCGGCCGCGTCGCGCGCAATATAATCACGTTTATATTCTAAATACAATACTGTATATATATATATATAGTATGTATGTTTTATGTATCTATACATAAATGCAGTTATACCCGTGCGCTGGCCGGGAAATCGTTATTATGTGAAGAACAATTGGTATACATGGCAGTCGAGGAAAAGTTTGTGAATAAACAATTCACTAAAATAAAATGAGTACGTTGATATTTTATATATATATATACATATATTTACCTATATACATACTATTCACAGGGATGGATTGTTATAGAGATATAACACAAACACACAAACTATATATAAATAAATATAGAATATATATAAAGTATATACATCACATCTATTATGCTGCGCAAATTCCGACGGGAAATAAAATGTTCCGAACAGACATTTTGTGTTCTATATATATGTGGAACATTTAGTGAATGGCATTTGCTGAACCCTCTTGCCTCTTTCTCTCTTTCTCATTCTCTCCCTCTCTCTTTGTGGAACCTTCTTTTGGTTTGTTATCGTGGTTCGTTTATTTTTGCGGGTTGTTGCTAAAATAAAATATATATGTCCTCGTTTCAAGAGCACATTCAATTGAAATGGTAAATGTGATTTCGTTTTTTTTAATGAGTCGCAATTTTTGGACATTTTCCTCAATTTCTTTGCAAATACACAATTTTTAATGCCGACGTATGTATGCTTTAAGATTATTGACTATTCTAGGCATATTCACTCATTTTTACAAATACAGTAATTTAAAGTCTATATTCGCGAATATTTATAATATTATGAAAAATAATTCAAAATACCTCAAATATTATAGAAAATATTATTAAAATCAAAACTTTTTTCATATATACCTACTTACTTTTATTTGCCTCTCATTACATTTTCAAATATTAGTAATATTTTTGATATTTTTTATAAACAACTAATATTTTAATATTTGTAATATTTTTGATAAATTTCATAATCACCTAATATTTTAATATTCTCTAATAATATTTTCAGATAATTGTAATATTT
>JAAAKO020036342.1:0-12679 GCA_010015015.2 Bolitophila cinerea | reverse complement strand
GATTTGACCCACAACCAGTGCCTATGTCATTTTCAAAATAATTTGAAATTCGCCCGACGGCATGTTGAGATAATTTTATAGCCTAGGCAAAAAAACGATGTAGGACCTGGAAATTACAAAATCCGGAAAATTAAAAATTTCAGGAAATAACAAATACCCTGAAATCAAAATCTCGGAAATGATAAAATCCCAGAAATCAAAATCCCGGAAATGTCGGAAATAACAAAATCCTGAAAATCTTAATCCCGAAAAAACCAAAACCCGGAAAATTAAAATCACGAAAATATTAAAATCCCGGAAATAAGAAAGTCCCAGATATCAAAATCACAGAAATAAAAATCACGGAAATCAAAATAACGGAATTATAATTCCCGCAATGTCAAAATACCGGAAATAACAAGACACGGAAATCAAAATCCCAGTAATGACAAAATCTTAGTAATATCCAAATCCTGAAAATCTAAATCCCGTTTATAATAAAATCGCGGAAAATTAAAATCACGGAAGTATCAAAATTCCGGAAATAACAAAATCCCAGAAATCAAAATCCCGGAATTATAAATCCCGCAATGTCAAAATCTAGGATGTAATAAAATCCTAGAATTATCAAAATATTTTTCGGAATTTTGTTATTTCTAGGATTTTATGTATCTTGAAAAAAAAAATAACAATTAAATTAAAAAATACCGCTTTTGGCGTTACTTAGAATCACGACGATGACCTATTGTAGGTTACTTTATTTAGGTAATGTAAACAAAAATGCAAATATATTTACTTATTATTATTTATTTGAAAACAACTGAAAGAAATTTTAAGAGAAATTATGATAAAGAGATTTTGTCATTTCCGGGATTTAAATTCCGGGATTTTGACATTTCGGGATATTGATTTCCGGGAATATATATTTTTGGATATTGTTTCCGGGATTTCAGGTATTCTGTTTTTATTTATTAATTTTTTTAATACGTTTTTGAATGTTCAAGCACATTTTTTTTTATAAGAGGTAGATTATAAAAGAGGAAGATTATAAAAGAGTAAGATTACTTTTTTTAATTTTATTTTCGATCGCTGTACTGTATGTTTTTGAGTCGTTACATATTACTCATACATTTCTTCTTCCGCATAATTTTGGGTATTTTGTGTTTGAAGATTTTTTGTGGGGATTTTGTGTTTGAGAATTTTAAATTTAGGTATTTAAAAAAATATGTATTTTTGATGATATCTAGCCCAGCTCTTAATTTATTCACTAAGACTTATCGGTTTTGAAAAAAGATCAAGTTTACAGTTTTTTTATGTATACCTTTTAATTTATTTATTTTTATGATCAGTGAATTTATTATGATTAAATGCTTTTTGCAATGTACAAGCAAAAAAAAAACAAAAAAAACTTTTTATATCACCCCTAATTTAAATTATATTATTACATCTTGTTATGCAAATTTATTCAACCAAATGTATTTATTTAAATTCTGTTATTGTACCAATTGGAAAATCACTTGAAATATTATATTATAATATAATAATTAAAATTATAATTAATTATATTTAAAGAATTTTGTATTTTTCGTAATATAGAATGTATTTGTAATATTAGTGAATATATTTTCTATAATTTCAATATTCTCAAATATATTAATACAAAGCTTGATATTTGTAAAAAATAATAAAGATTGTTTATTTTGTATATTTTTCCAATATTTTCAATATTGATGAATATTTTTTTATATTTTTGGTATTTGTAAGAATATCGTATTCGTTTTGGTTTTATATTTGCATATTATTATGCATATTCAATAATAATTTGAATATTTGGAAATATTTTCAGTATTCGTGTATTTGCACATATTTTACGAATATTATTAAAGATAATATCACGCTCGTTATTTAAATCCGAAAAATAAAACATTTAAAATACGACTTAACTTCTAAAAAAAATGCAAACACAAGTTTATCTTGACTTCTGTCAATCAAGAACAATAAAAAAGTTTGAGAATCGATATTTAATACTAACCGCAAACAATAAATAAACCTAAATCAAAAAAAAAAATTATACCCTAATTTAGAAAATAATCAAAAAGACATAACATGAAAAATGTTATTATTATACGCCGGTATTCGCTTTTTATTTTAAACATTTTGTCTGATATATGATATTTTGTATTATATTCGCAAATGCATTTTGAATTTGCGGATATTTTTGATTATTTGTTTAGTATTTTTATAAGTATACATAGTATTCACAGATATTTTGATATATAATTTTCTTGAAAACTCAATATTTTTAAATTATTTTTTAATATTTTCTATAATATTCGCGGTATTTTAAATTACTTTTTATAATATTGTCAATATTTGCAAATATAGACTTTTGAAAATACTTTTTATATTATAAATATTTAATATTATTTCATAATATTCTCCAATATAGACTTAAAATTACTGTATTAGTAAAAATATTTTAGAAATTTGCAATATTACTAATAATATTTTCGATACTATACTGGTATTTTCGTAGTTTTGGCATTACAAATAATACATCTTTGATATTTAGTGTTTTTGGAGAAGACCCAAATTTAAACGCGATTATGCCCACTGCTATGATGTGTATAGCTTACTACACTTTAAAAATGGGTCATACTAAATTATACATATAATTGCAGAGAGGTTTAAATAAATATCATATCACAAATTGTGGCAGAATAAAACCAGAGGCGTTAAAATACAGTAATTATTCACAAGTCTAATTAAAAAACATAAAACTGTTATTAACTTTTTTTGATACTAAATGATCTACAAAATTTTTTTAGGTCTCTTGCTTAACTGCGCGACCAAAAGCTCTCTGTACAATTACCGTTAAAACTCTGTTTAATACAACATTTATTATAAAATAAATCATTCAATTTGGTGAAAACTCCCATCACATGTTCTATAGAAAATTCCCAAGCTCGTCCGCCGTAAACAACCTCTTTATCATATATACAATTTTCATCGCACTTTAAACTTCGATTGATTTACGATGCGCTTTAAGCAAAAACCTTCTCACAATACTAATAAAATGTGAATATATATATAGAGAAAAAGCTTTCCCAACATTTATTATATGGTGAATGGTGTGCACACACAGTAATACATATAAATATATACACACACACACATACACACAATAAAACCCGTCGAACATGTTTCGTAAGCGCTGCTGCGCCGGTAATGTATTGCTTTTCATCCGGCCTAGCCATGCGCTGCGCTCGCTGCGTTGCCGAGCTGTAGCTTTCTGTAATATACAACGCGCTGCGTATGCGCGCTCACGCTCTCTAATCGAAAATACATAAACCGTGGCGAAATTTATGGCTTGCCTTAGCAGCAGCGGGTTTGCTCCGGGTGCTTTGGCTGCTCCAGCATTGAAAGTATAAACCGCGCGCAAGCTCGAGCACGCGCTCCATTGTTTGGGCTGTATCTCTTTCAATTTATTCGAAATACTATGCGGAAAACTCACGACGGGTGCAGGCGCGCGCGTTCTAGGGTTCGGGGGAGGCACACACACACACACAAGCATATTCACTCTATCGCACACACAATCGATGTAAAACTTTATAATTTGAAGAACGTATTGCGTTTCGGCTTGGCTTACAGAGCATACATTACATATTGTATCATTGTATGTGTATGTATATTCATTCGATTGGGTTTTTTTCGCATTTTCTCTGTGGGAACCGAAATCAGCTTGACAAACATTGAATAATCTTCATCTTCATTTTATATATTCATTGCTCTACATATATATTTGTATATATATACACACATACAGACGCAGCACATACACACAGATACACACTGCTGAACATATTTTATAAATCAATATACGTATTTTATTCAATTACGTATTACATACCCTAGAGAGGGATGATCTTCGTGCGCGCACGACAAAAAACGATTTCACTGATTTCTCAAGCAAAAGCTTTATATCTTCCGATATATATACATTATACATATTAGATACAATACTATATATATATTGCCATTCAATGTGTCGAACAATAAAAAAGTTGACCATTTAAGTGCACGACACGATGCGACAGACGTCGTCGACCGCAGTCCAGCATATACGGGTATACAAAAGGCGACTCTGGTGCGGAAGGGAAGGCGGTCAACACTACGCGCGCCCGGTGGCGGGCGGCCGATGGGCAATGAATCGAGGGTGGACACGCGGTGAGTTCCTATGCGCCGTCGAATGCTCTCTCGGCCACTCGAAAGCTTCTTTAGTCTATCCTGTATAGTGGCGTTATTTATTGTATCCTTTTAGTTGGCACCACATAATGGGCATAAGAGGCGCACAGACAAACTGTGCATGTGTGTGTCAGTGTGAGTGAGTGTGTACATTATGATTGTGTATACAAATCGTATAAAGTGGCCCCCACACACACACACACACACACACACACACACACTGACTCACATAAGTGTATATTCATAATACACAATTCTGATGGCATGCCGGTTAAGCGAGGCGATGCGCAATGGGTTGCGCTCTGGGTTGGGGGTGGTGATGGGGGCCGCGGCAAAAAAGCTCAATGTAAATAGTGTACATGCGGTTAGGATGAATGTTATTTTGGCGGTGGCGCAGAGCAACAACGGCCGCTGCGCTGCGCCGCCACCGCCACTGTTATAAATAAAATTATATTTTAAGTTATAAATCATAAAAATAAGAGACGGTTGCTGTGAATTTATATATATTACATATATTTTAGTAAAATACATAAAACCTACAAACATATGTACACTCTATTACACCTATACATTTATAATATAGTCCACCACCAACACCACCATCAGAAGACTGTTTTCAGTGTGTACATTGTACACACACATACACACACAAATGCATATTTTATGAATTCAATTTTCTTTATGGTTATTTGTGGCTTTCGGGTTTCAAAACGAAATTGGTTTTCTTCTGTTTGTGTGTGTATATATGTGTGAGTGAGTATAATACATGTGTACATGTACATTGTACTTGTATTGAACTATATATATATATTCTATACATATAGAAATGCACATAAAATAAACAATCTGCATTTTAGTGTTTTCTTGCCCACTATACTCGTATATACTTGTATCTACGGAAGGACTAGACATATATTTAGAGGATTATGTATATGTGTTAGTATTTTCTTATATCAGTATATATATAGTATTATATGCTTCCCGAAGTGGTGTTCCGGCGTCAAGTACTTAATTTCAGAAATTCGTCCAATCGGATGCTCTAAGTTTGCATATTTCAAATTCAATTCGAATATGAATAAATTAAAAGCTTTTTGTGCTAGCAGAAATTTAGTAGAAATTACGGAATGGAATGGAATGAAATGGATATTTAAAAAAGACTGCACATGTAATTGTTGATGTGTATTGAAAATGTTATGGGGTCTACATCATGCCGCCCCAAATGAAGAAATAGTCAAGGGGTTTACACATCCGCAGCATTATAAAATTAGTAATATCGGTGTTAGGATTGAAATGCCGTGATATTCGTAATCTCGTAAGAGATTTAATTGTATTTATTTTTCCAAGTAGAACACGTCATGACTAAGTTTGGAATTCTGAAATTTTTTTGAAACTAAAACTTGGCACATAGTGTATTTTTAGGCATACTAAAAAAATACTTATAAAAAAGTTAGGATTTTATTTAAAAAAATATATTTCTTTCTTTTTATATATATTTTTTAAATCTTTGACTGCATCGCCGACGCCTGACACGTCTTGCATCTAACTTTTATATATTTTAACTTAAAATTATGTTTCTTTTGGTTAGCGCAAATAAAAAAATGCATTTTTAACTTTTATTTTCATGTAAGAATAATTCTTTTAAAATGTTGGTTAAAGTGAGTAAAATTTGCAATTTTAGCACGCAATAATGGTTGTTTTTTTTCTATACTTTTTTAGTTAAATTCGTGTGTTGTTTTGCTAGTAGATTTTAATAAAAAAACGAATTGATTAATGACCTTTAATGTTTTTTTTCTTAGATTCAACCAATACATGGTTTCTATTTACAATACAGTGTATCTTTTAATTTCCTAAATTACAAACTATATATACGAGTATATATATTTTAACATGTCTATTAAAATATAAAAAAATAATAACCGTACATAAAGAGTATACCAGAATATTTTTTCCCCAGAAAAAACACCTAATGGATTTTTTCTAATTTTAAAAGGTACATACAATGTCGAATTATTTACCATGCTAAATAAGTAAATAGCTGTTTATTATGATTGGTAGTAATATATAATTTTTTTAAATACAATATTTAAAAAATACATTTCATGAAAGCAATCGGAATTTCATAATTTAATTGGGCTATACAAATTAAAAATATACTACTTACAACTTGTAGCTACATTTGGGATACCTTTGTGATTTAAAATCCAAAAAGTTCTAATTTTATTCTAGTATAATAATAAATAATTAACCAAAAACATAAACTTTTATTTTTTCTTGATTTTTTTTTTGAGAATTTAAAATTCTTAGGCCTTTTATTAGTTAAATGTATTACTAAGGGGAACGGGGGGCTCTCGATTGTATTTCATGCCACCGAAAAAGGCTGTTGATTGATTCACATGAACATTTTTTCTTGCACTCGGCTTGCGTTATCAAGCAATTTTTCAGCTTGCGGGAACGTGATTGCGACCATGTCACAAGGATTACATGCCGAAATCGAAAAATATCGTTATGATTGCGGATAGCAATTATTTGTTCAGATTTAATCAATCGTCGATTTGTATTCTGTTATTTTGTTGAAATTTTTATAGTGTAAATTTGGCACCAATTATACCGATATTATTTTTACTAAATATAGCAATTAATAAATAATTAAAAATGCCCACCTCAACTTTTTGTTTGGACAGAAAGTAAAGATGGCAATGCTCAAGATGGATTTTTAGCAATTTCTCCTAAGTTAACCTCAAAATCAGACGTAAATTTCATAAATATCCAATTGCTACACCAGAAATGGATACTTCCACTCATCCACATCATCGGCTTGCGCTGAAGTAATTAATGTGGCTGAATATACGTTAGTGCTAAACGAACATTTTTCTTTGACGCACTGGTCTGATGAACTTGTTGTTTGTTTGGCATTGAAAATCACTCGATCTCCTAAGAAAATTCTTTGATATTAGCATTCGAATTCTACTAGAAACTATTTGAAAAAATCGCTGAATTTGATGTTGGATTTGGCAGACGTGTTCACTTTTTTTTGCTGCTTTAACACCGGAATATATTTTCTCCAATTCATTTTATCTTGATCCACACGAGCGCAATCAAGAATTGTTTTGAAATTGAAAAAAAAAATGCGTGATTAAGCTAGTCGTGGGACTGTAGCTATTTAGGAATGGCATCAAATTTAGCTTACTCCATATTGTTCACCAAATAATTGAAAATCTACCACCAAAAAAAATATTTTTGTTTAGAAAAATGCACTTTGAGCATATTTATAAAATGAACAAAAGCTCTTTTATTTGGTCTTTCTGGTGGTCATTTATATTTTTGGAGCATGTTTTTTTCTCGATAAACACTGTTATTTTAAGGTGCACATTATTTAATTTTAAGAGCACATTAATTTTATTTTAGGTGCACATTTTTTTAGGAACACATAGTTTTTTTGGAGAGCGATTTATTTTATGCCTAAACATTCTGTTAAAGCAGGCAGTATTCAGCTAATATTCAGCTCCTAGCTATATATTTCTGATATTTTTCAGCTCATATTCAATTTTCAGCGAATTAATTCCGCAAAAAATTAACGATAATGCACCGGCAGACTGTGATATATTCTTAAGTGAATCATAAGAGTAATGCACTGGCAGGACTGTGACTTATTGTCAAAAATTTTCCTGGTGTTAAGATATTTCCTGACGTTATTATATACTTGAGAATACTTGAGAATAAGAAAAAGTCACACCAGTTAACACATATCGACATAATTTTTCTCTTGAGAATAATACACAGCACCTTTGAAATCTCCTTTGTTAATTGAATATCTATAGAGACGTATTATATCTTATATATTTGTCTGATCCTTACATTCAAAGCCGCAGAGCAGCTGAAGATGTTTCGTGATACGAAAAAAAATGCATCCTGCAATTTATAAATAAAATCAATTCAATAATTGTGCGTTTTTAATTGATAAGATTAAAGTAAAACCAAATCTAAAGATGGAGAGTGCAAACATTTTAGACGAAAAAAAAACGATTTAACTTTTTTGCAAATTGTAAAAAAAGTTAAGTTTTTCATAAAAAATGGGAAAAATAATTTTCTTGATAAAATGTAATGTAAATTAATCAATTATTTCGATCCATCTATTATTTGAATTGTTGGTGCGAGCATATTTTTTAACACATAAAACCTCGTCAGGAGTTTAGTTTAAAATAATTTTAAAACGAATAGTGCTGTGTTAAAATGTTAAGCCAGAATGGAAATTTTATTGACTAAAAGGAGCGTGTTAATAATGTTGCTTGTTGGCCGAAATAAGGACCAATATGTTACAGTTATCTGAAAAAAAATGATATTCAGTTATCATAAGGTATTAAGGTATCTTTGGATAGTTATTCTCGAAACATTATTACGATTTCATACCTATATTTAGGAACGAAATGAACGGCTTCATTGCACACCTAAATTTAGGTTCAAAAATTGTACCTACATTTATGTATGAAATTTTAAATAATAAAATTTGGTCTCACACCTAAATTGTAGATTTAGGTATAACTAAATCAAACAGATCGATTTTAGAATAGGCCCCTGGCACAATGCACAATGCACAAAGAATGAAAGAAAATCGGTATATATATAATATATTTTATAGATAAATAAGTGTATCCTTTTTATGGCTTTATAATGATTCAAAATCTTTTGCTTTGTGGTCAAAGCCTCGATAGCTCAAAGACAATTTGCCAATGATGTGTCTCCGTTTCGATAAACGTTGCTGCCGCCGCGCCTCGCCGGACGCGTCCGGAGGTCCTTAAATGCTATAGTCAAACACATTTTCTTCGATTATTCACGCAGAAAATGTCAAGCTCGTGTGCCTTTCGCCGGCTATAAATTTGTGTGGATAATTAACATAAATTTTACATTTTCACTGCGAATGGAAGGCGGAGGGAACGTTATGCTATATAGGAGTGCTACAGAGTACCGGGCCCGAGTAAATGTATTCATGGCGGAAAGAGTCTCTCGTCGACGTTCTGTGTTCTGGAATTCTTGTGTTCTGTACAGTGTACACACTCACGCCTGCTGCTGCTGCTCGTCGGTGTATAAAAGGATAATCAGATTAGGGCCTAGTAATTTGCCAAAAACCAAGCGCGCCATCATAGGGTTTATACACACACACAGACACCATAGACGTGGAGTGTATTTCTCTTCGCATTGTATACGGGCACGGGTGTTTGGGTGCGTGTGCGTCTGCGTGTCGGGGTTGAAGTGTTGATTCAGCAGCTATACACACGCTTGAAACTCTCCGTGTATTTGCCCGCGCATTCTCTCTACATTATTTGCAATGTGTGTGAATCGTGAGACTTTGTATGTGTGTGTGTGTATATTCAAAGGGTAGGAGGGTGTGTGAACACGGATTAATGCCAAGCATATACCTGGCGTGAACATGTTTTCCAACGAAGTGCGATATTTGCTTATGCAAATGAGTGTGGATTTAATGATGATGCGCCTCACAAGTTTCTTACGCCAGCCAGCGTTGCTCCGGTCGTCGCGCCGCGCAGCACTTAATCCCTATATTTTACCGACAAAAAAGGAGTATGCCCCCCTCCACACACACATACACCCACACTCTGCAAGAAAACTTAAATGCGCTCGCCATATACATAAATTACAATAAATTATTTTCTGCAGAAAAATTATGTTTTTTTTTGTGTGTGTGTGTGTTGTATTTTTCGTTTCGTATAAATCATCCGGCATCCCGAGTCCCGACAGTCTTTGCAGGACGTCGCGCGAGTTTTCAGCTTCGCTCCGGCGATACACAATACAGACATTGCACACTCATACTCATATACGTGTACATATGTGCTGCTTACATTCATACTATTTCGTCTATCTATAATAATATAGATACACAGCAGTGGTGTACTGCATTCCCGACGCTTGTAAATGGTTTTTGCTGAATTTTGTGTGAGTGTATGTGTGTGTGTGTGTGTGTGTATGCCACGCGGACGGGGGCT
The DNA here is from genome assembly GCA_010015015.2 of Bolitophila cinerea. Classification (NCBI taxonomy): domain Eukaryota; kingdom Metazoa; phylum Arthropoda; class Insecta; order Diptera; family Mycetophilidae; genus Bolitophila; species Bolitophila cinerea. The sequence goes on along the minus strand of JAAAKO020036342.1, from coordinate 2,459 downwards.
GCAAAAAGCACTCGAAACTTAGAAACTAAAACAAGGAATGCTTTTGTTAAAACAAATGTACATGCATTTCTGTGTCTGCATATATAAATAAAATACATTCGTATAATTGGTATACGTATATAGAAAAAAAACTCTACATATGAATAGATATACATGCACGCACACTCACACACACAGACAAAACACACATTCGCTCACCCGCACTAGCCCACGAAGGGTATAGTCAAGTTCTCTTGGATTTGTTTCTCTGGAAGAAGTTTTTTTCCCCAGCTGTACTCGTACGCTGTGCAAAATGATTCACAGAACGGGATTGCGCGCTTGCATAGAAAAAGAAAACTACAATTGACTGAAATGGGTTTCTGTTTTATGCACATACATAAATATACACATATATATGTATATATATGTATATATATATATTGACTCTGCGGGTGTACGAGAATATATAGAAATATATATGCATCTTCTGTGTGTATCGTATTATAAATTATGCTGTACATTTCGTTGTCTGGGAAGCGAGCAACGGCGCGCGGTGCACTGCGACGCTTATAGCGAATGGAAAAAGCACAGAACGAGAAAAACGCATTGTATATTATAAGTAGTTCATATGCGTTATTCTGGGATGTAAGCTGAAGCTTTCTCAAATTTATGGTGGTGCGTTATGGCTCGGCTGTCGTCTTTAGACTAGATTTTGTGTTGAAAAATTGGACACAAACTCGAATCTTTTAAATGCTTTTCGGAATTGGCTTTTTGCTTGAGATTACTCAAATTCAAATCTTCCGTTTCTACTGCCCATTTGACAATTTTAAAAAATGAATCAAAAACACTTCAAAAGGCGAGACCGAGAACACAAAATTCCATAATGAAAATGTTTTTTTGGAACTGATTTAACATTTCAATGTATGTAAAAATGTATTACAAAAGTTCGATAGATTAAAATCGAAATACAATATCTTGATTGACAAATTCTTAAATCTCTTGTCCATCCTGATAAAATTAAATTGCTCACAAAATACTAAACCCCCAGAAACTTCATGCTCCAAAAGCCTAGATAAGCGGCCAGAAAACAACTACATGTGAGCCTTTTGTTTGTTTGGATGATAAAATGTTTCTTTGCGGTGAGCGCTAAATTTGAAGCCATTTTGTAAAGGACATGATAAATATTCAAAGATTTATATTCTATATAGTGCTAATTCCTAAAGTTCGGTTTTTCTAGAATGAAATCCGTTTCTATTAAAAAATGCGAGTAAATGTGTGTGGAGTTGGCCTAAGAACACTGCCAATATGGCGCCAACAATTTGTTGCGGCGGACATTTTTGCGAAAATAATACTGATCGCGATAAAAGATAGTGTAGCAGCATAACGACTGAGATCGAAACATTTTTTTACCTTTAAATTGCCCTAACTTTAAAACCTCTTATACAATTATAAAAATTCAAACAGTTTTAAAAAACACATTTAATTTATGATTAAATAAGTGAATACCAGCAATTTGATTATTTTTGTTTGTTGAAATCTGCCAGCTTCTTCGGTAACAATGCGCCTTTATGGTGGCTTCTGTAACCTTCTTGCTTCATTTTATTTCTGAAATCTTTCTGGTCTTTGGCTTCCTTCATTGTTTCCTTCAATTTTGTTGTGGTCAGAGTCCAATATCTTTCAATTTGGTGGGTTGGCTTCCTCTAGCACTATTTCGATGTTATTGTCTTTGCACCATTTCAGAGTCAGGCCTAAAGGAAGTAGAAACTCTGTGTTTTCTAATGAATAGCAGCAATCTTTTCTAGGGGCACTCTTTCACATAAATTCCACCAATAATAGTGCCAGTTGCTACGTAACTCTGACTTCTTAGCCCACATGTGAAACGAGAAACATCTTTAGTTTTGTTCTAAATTGTTTCTCGACTTTTCCTCGTTCTTTTGCGTTATAATACTCCTGACCTTGCAATTGGGAGAATCTTGACAATACATAAGTTTCATCGTCCATAACACAGCTCAGCGCTGTGCTTTTAGATTCTTTGTGTAATTCCTGCAGCTTGCTTTTGCCGCCAATTTCCGAATCAACAGCCTTTGATTCTTCTTAGGGCATACGAAATCTTTTTTTCTTCCGGAAACGATTTTCCTGGCAATATATATATATATTTTAGTTGTCTTTAGAATGAAATAAGTATTAAAAAAACATTACTTATTTTTTTAATATATTACGATTGGCTGACTTACGGCAAATTATTTGTTCGCCCAAATATCAATTTACAGCTTGATTTTGAATTTTAAAGCTTGTCGACCAATTTCCAGCTTTTTATGGAGCTCTAATATTCCTTTCATTACTATTGTTTGCGAAAATAAAATGGAGTAGCTATAATCGAGCTGTAATAAACCGTACATTACTTTTGTTTTAGAAATATAAATTTATAAGCTCTTATGTAGCTTTAATAAGCCGTCATTACTTTTTGAGAAATTAAAATA
>JAAAKO020036331.1:0-12683 GCA_010015015.2 Bolitophila cinerea | reverse complement strand
AAATAGCAAATACTTGTTGACGACCTTCGTGATTATTAAGTTTAGCCCTCGCGACAATAGACATCGCAGCAAACAAACAAAATTAAATTAAAACAATGAAACGTGCGCAGTCAAAAATGCGTTAATGTTTAAATTAAGATTTGTATTTACATATTGAAATGATTTAATTGATGTTTTTGTATGAAGTTTGATCGGAGTGTGGAAAGAAAAGCAGTAAGATAAATGGGTAATTTGATTATTCACTAGACCGCTAATAAATACAATTGACCACATAATAAGAAAAAGAGGTGTCAGCCGGATTAATTGGATTACACAAATGATTTAACACTTTATTTGTAAATTATAATCTTTTATTCTTGTATATATTAGAACAAAAATATAATTGAGTTTATATTTATTTAGTACTATATTTATATTGTACTATTTATTATATAAAGGGTTACAATTAATCAAGGCTTTTTTAAAAAAAAATCCCTAAAATAAAAAAATGGATACATTTTTGTCACCATAAATATATTTTTGTTGTAAAGAAAAAATGTTGTCACAAAAAATATGTTAAACTATTATTGTACCAAAAAGAATATTAGAAAACAATGTATTATATACGTGAATTTTTAATCTCTGCATGTATTTGGAGACACATTTTAATATTTTTGGCACATTTTTTCAGAAACTAGATATATCCAAATTCAATTTTGTTGTATGGTTTCAATCAATCCACGATGTAAACTTCAGATGAAGAAAGAATAGGCATTTTTCTTAAAATTTGCTGATCATTTATCTAATAAATAGGGCAACACAAAATCAGCGCTAAAAATATGATTTTATTTATCTCTATGACAATTTTTTTTATTTATCTTAAACAGTTTATAATTAACAATGCAAGCAAATTTCCTTTTTTTAATTGATTATTTTTTGTAAATTTTTATAGAATGCATATAGTAATTTTGATTGTTTTATGAAAAAAGCGTATGTTTAATATTCATTTATATATTATTGAATATTAAACATTCGCACAAATACATATTTTGGATTTTTGCAAATCTGTACTGAAATTTATTCCAAAATCTAAAAAAATAAAAATATATATAATGCACTTTTAACTTTATATTTGAATATTTTTTTAATACTTTGAATGAAAATATCTAAAGTTTCCCATGATTCTCAACTTACCAATTTATTTGTAAGTTTTGAGTGAAATAATACCTTTATAACGGTATAAAGTTTTGTTCTATATGTTTACCTTAATATAAGTCTTTCTAAAATATTTTACAAAAACAGACGGTTTTCTTTTAAATTTAGAAAAATTGTGTAAACACATAAAGAAAAAACTACAAATAATTTAATTTTTAAAAACATTATATTTAATTCAATATAAAAAAATCCATTTTTTAAGGTAGCAGATAGAGTAAACAATGTATATTTTATTATTTTTGTTTAAAACCTAAAATATTAAAATTGCTGTTTGTTGTAAAATGTTTCGGCTTGATAACTTATTTTTGATGATAAAATTCCTTTACAAATATTTTTCATTATTTGTCAAATTTTTGTGTGAGGCAGTTCTACAACTAAAATTATGAGTATATCTCATGTTTGTTTTTTTATTTATGTTATTATGTTTTATAGATTTAAATTTTTTTTTTTTAAAACTACCCTTTTTATTTTTATTGTATTAGAAGGGTTGTGGACCCTAAAAATTGTATTATTTTTGTTTTACATAATTGGTGAATATTGAATACACCCAACTAACAATGTATGATCGTTGCTTCAAACTATTAGTGTAACATTTTTAAACTTTCACAAGAACTAACTGACAGCTGGCATCGACTTGACAAAGGCATGATTTTTTTCAATATGAACCTTTTAAATCCCTAAATTTTAAATACAGTAATTCAGAGGTTTAAATAGTCGATAAAAGGACCTCTTTAGCATTGCATGCTCTAGTAAACCAGCATGAATGTTTTGAATTATTGGAACAATATTGCATGATAATTGCGAGCAGCGTTTTGCACTCTAATGATACTTCAAAAATATGCTTGATCTTTTCATTTAACAAGTAATTCGCATTCTGTGTCACTACATGACTGAATTAAAGATCTTCGTGGTTTGTTGGGTGGTTCTGGAAATAGAAAATCTTGTAATCCGACTCATAAAATGTCTCATCTTGTGTGCATGCTCCCACGTACTAATATAAGTAACAGGAGATTTTTTACAAACTCGAACTTGTTCATTATGTTACCTTTAAAGCCTAAAAGTTATGCAAAGGTCGTGATAGCCAAGATTGGCCGGAGACGTCTTTCTATCCAACTATTGGCGGGCAAAAAGTACGGGTTTTCGTCTAAAATAGGAAGACCAAGTTTCCGATGGATTGACAATATTCAATCTCACCTGGAGCGATAAAGGATAGCAGTGGTTGGAACGCCAGAGCTCGTGATCGTCCATACTGGAGAAGGGAAGTTGTGGAAACGGCCATGTCCCAGATTGTTGTTGTCTTTTCCTTATAATAAAAATAATATATCTCGTATACGAAAATAAGTTAATCAGAGCAAGTTTAAAATATCAGGAATGTACAGAGGTTAGTGAAAAAAGAGCAAGATACAATTAAAAAAAAAGTTTCTATTGACTTAAAAAAGTAGAACTCGGTTGTAATACAACCTTGTGGTAAGCAGCACCTATTTTGCATACAGGTTGATGATTAGGAGATGGAAGACTAGATGAAAGAAGAAGACACAGAGACTAGTCTAGCACGTAGGCCACCAGGAGGGCCTATTGTACTATAACCCCTTTCTTAGAGACGGTCGCAATCCAGATTTCTTAGTGAACTCTTCCGAGAAGAGAGGCGGCGATAAAATAAATCGAAGATTCAAGTTTTCCTCGCGTCCTACAGGTCGGGCTTTTGGAAAATGCCGACTTCGCAGGGGCTTATATAGTTTACAGTGTCCTATTAAGATTCCGCAAACTAAGCCGAGGTCACGGCGCTGAACGTTTAGCGCTTGGTTAACGTCTCACTGATTCACTTTAAGAATAGCTTCGATATATCGCAGCCCAGTTCTGGAGGTCCAGTGTGAGAGTTGGCCGTTTTTCATCAGGTCTTTAATTCAGGACTTCCTTAGTAAGATCGAGATTCCGACGGTGGGTTCTGGAACCTTGAAATATAATTCACTACCGGTCTGAGCCAAAACATCTGCTTTCTCATTTCCTGGAAACCTGAATGACCAGGAATTTAAATCAAGTTTACAGAGAACCGGCGTGTTGATGATGAGGGGATGGGGACCGTCTCACAGAGACTAGTCCAGCACGTAGGCCACCAGAAGGGCCCTTTGTACTATAACCCGTTTCTTAGAGACGGTGGCAATCTGGGAATCTACCAGATTTCCTAGTGAACTCAGCGATCTTCCCAAGAGGAAGGCGGTGGAGTTCTTCACAGGATATCAGGTGGGAATGAAACACTTTCCATCTTAGATGGATTAGTGCGGGGCATTCGGTAAGAAAATATACTGAAGATTCAATTTCACCGCATCTGCTACATATCGGTCTTTCGGAAAATCCCAACCTATGCAGGAGCTTATTTAGTTTACAATATCCTGTTAAGATTCCGCAAACTAAGCCGAGATCCAGTCAAGTACTAATCCTGAAGTAAATCTGGATGCTCTTAACGCTCTCAAAGTTGCGTGGCTATCGGAACAAATGTAGAGAGACCCGTCAATCTCACCCGATTTCTGGATTTCCAGACAGCAGATGAGAATTGCATACAATTCTGTCTGAAAGACCGAAGAGTATACCAGCCCCTGACTTACCAGTTTGGTGAGAGCCATCGGTATAAAACATCCTCTCATTCTTTGGAGCGAGTGCTCCATTCGTCCCTGGTTGGAATTAATACTTTAAAGAGTCTTTCAAAGCGGAATTTTGGTATGACGTAATCAGACGGCATTTCAAATTCCGTCTTTTAATATATGGTCTCACTCCAGTTAGAGGCGTGACCTATACGTGAGAATAAAGAGGTGAAGAGGTAATAGGTTCAAAAGCACTTGCAAAGCGGATGTCGGAGTTGTTTTCATAGCACTCGTGATGCCAATACAAACAAACCGCTGAAACTTTTAGAGTTGTCTAACGACCGTTGGCCTACTAGCTCTTTGTTACCATATTACGAAGGCATTGATAGCCAGGGGTCTAATATGGGCTACGTGCTCATTCACATTTAAATTGTCCATTTAAATTGTTCAAGTGTGCAGAGTGTTTGTTCCACAAATACCAGTGAACCAAAAGCTTCCGACATTGGTGGCCTAGACGAGCTTATTATGTATGTGGTCTTTCTAAGAGAGTAGATTATCGAGTGTAACACTATCGATTATTTTACTTTAGCAACTCTCTAGATGGGGTTAGATTCGAGATTAAAGTCCCAAAGACCATTAATCCTGATCTTACGTGTAAAAAGTATGGCTTCGGTCTTTCCGGGCTTAACAGAAAGACCAAGTTTTTCAAAACAATTAAGAGATAGTGTTCAGAGCGTTCTGAATAAGATCGCATAGTAAAGCAGCTAATTTTCTTGATAAGATAATCGTTATGTCATCGGCATAAGCAAGAGAATATAAACATCTGCCATTATGTATATCAAAGCGATCATTGACAACCATATTCCATAACAAGGGAGGGAGAAGCCCGCCTTGAGAAGCAAAGACTTTATCAATTTCAACTCCAATATAATATTGTCCACTATGATACTGGAGGTGAAATTGTTAAGCTGTGCTTAAGCATAGAGCAATTTATCTAGTAACCATCAGACGTGGTGAGATGCAGAAGCGTTTTGAACGGACTCAAGGATACGTTCGATGTCAATAAATATTCATAGGGAATTTCATTGTACACAGGGATATATATTAAGAACCGTGGACACTGGACATCTTATAATGGGATTTTCGAGTAACAGTTTACGTGACTCTGACTCTGGTCATTTTCTGATTGTTTTTAGGGAAGCTCCGCACACGAGTTCAAAAGTTAGAATATAGAAAAAACCCGGACTATCAAGTGGAACCTCTAGAAGCCATGCACTGTGACTGTCACTTAGAAACTATATATGATGCCATATTAGTCATTTAATCAAATTAACCTTTTGTATATGAGTAAATTATAAACGTTTTGAGGTCAATTAAAACCTAGGGCATGTAGTATACATAACTGTCGTCAAGCCGGTCAAAACTATAATTCAATATCGATTATCACTTAAAGAAAGTTTTCGTATAGTTACCCATTATATTATGCGAATTTTAATGTCATATATTAATCTTCTTCTTTCCTCTCTTCTTTCTCTCCTCTCACGCATCCAAGAAGCTGGAAGTGCTCGTAAATAAACATTTGACAGATGCTATTTACCATGTTCTTTACAATAATACATACTAAATCATTGAATCAATACTTTCTCAAACTTAATGCAAAGTGTGTCTTTGGTGTACCAATTCAAGACAGAAGCATAAAACCAATAGTATAAGTATATAAACGCACTTACAGCTAAACTTTTGTGAATGGCGTCTGAGCAAAAATCTTGTGAATACAATAAGCTAATAACTGAACATCAGAAAATAAGCGGTGTTGTTTGTGTATAACACATAAACTAATACAGACACACACACACAAACATACGCCACATACACTTTAGCTCATTATCAATCTGTCTAACCAAAGAAGAGAAAGTAATTTATGCATATATAAGATTTTTAGTTGTGCACACAATAACATCAAGTGAACAAGTGACCATTTTGAAAGGTTATTATATCTGCGGTGCCTGGCCAAAAGCAAGCACCTTGCCGAGTGCACGTGCACCGAGATTTGTATGTTTTTAATGCTTGCTTATGCTTATATGCTACTCACACCTATAGTCATTCACTTTTGAATGCGACAGGTAAGCTGCGCAATGCGAAATGCGCAATTTACACGTAAAGTGAATACAAATCCGTTTTATTATATACGTGTATGATCACGGGCAGCTTCACGGAGGAAATATGAATAAAATAGTATCTTTTAATCCGCTTTTATTAAACGAAGATTTAGATTAAATAGCAAAATATAATAAATAAAAAAAAATCATGTCTTTAATATTACTGATGGTTGATTTCATAATCATTAAAGAAGATTAAGTATTATTACCAAAAAGACTAGATTCAAGTACTTTTCCAACCGTACTACAAGCGCCAGTCACAAATCCGAACAAAACACAGAGAGCATTTAAGCGCTACAATTATTTAGCGCCAATATGTCACATCTGACACCATTCGCGCAAGTGGAAGAAATAACCAATAAATCTAATGTGATTAGCTGAGGTGTCTTCAACTCGTCTGGAGTATGTTTTTCGGAAGGAGCTGGAGAGGAGAGGAGAGCGTGCTCGATAGGCTCGTGAGGCACTGGAACAAGAACTAGAGGATCGGAGGGTCCGTAATAGTATTAGGGCTGCAGACCGTCATCTAGATAGAAGACACCTGAGGATGAAGGGAATAAGCATCTGGAGGTATGCAACCCTAGCAGTGGATGTCATAATCTATCTACCCAACGCCTTCTGGATCGGAAGATTCAAACGGGTAAACAGAATATGTTTATGGAAAGATAGAAGACAAGTTCTAGTCCAATTCCTGCCAACGATTGCAATCTAAAGAAAGATGGTACGACAAAACATGGAACTTCCAGGACCAATCGAGGGGTTTAGACATAGAATTTCCGAGCAGAGCGTCATCAGATGTCCAAGGATGGTAATTCATTACCAATATCCGGTTCGTCTACGATTACTTAAATTGCTGGAATCAATAAATGTCAGGATGGCAGGAAACTACTAAAACCGACTCTTGGGGGGAGTACCCAACGCAGTTTTGCAGAAGTAGTTGCAGAAAAACATAAAGTGGTAATCGCTACTATAGAAGACCCAGAATGGAAGACAAGCCTAAAGCAGTCAGCAGAGATCCTGAATCACATAATTGCAGCTGTTGATGTAGCAATCGATAGTGACTCGGGTGTTATTCCAAGGTTCCACAGTACTTCGCATACGCACGATATCCACAAGGTCACTGCAGTTGACTTAGTGTCACAAACTGCTGAATCAGTAACAAAGTTCAGCATAGAAGGTACTAAACTGGCGGTTATTGAACTGGAAGAAATTCCAGTGTTCAGAACAGTAATCTTTTAAGAATATATAGAGAACAGGATGCACCAGACAACAGGGTTCAGTTAAGACTAAAACCCTGGTGTACTGTCTACAAGATGATGCCTTAAGAGAAAGGAGGACACCCCTAACGGCTCATGATCTAATGATCTTATCATCATGAAAGGACTTGTTAGGGCCCCTGGTAGAGGGTCATAATCAACTTAACTACCAGGCCACAAAGGTATGACGGTAATTCTCTTGAAGAGAAGAGCCAGGGAGAACACCAACGATGGGCCTTCCAAATTAGCACATCCATGTGTTGCAGTGTAATTTGCATCACTGCAAAGCGGCGATGAGCAATCTGAGCCAAAGCTTAGCAGAAGGCACATCGTATTTTGCTTATTTTTTGCTTATCCACTACTTTTATTTCCATTCTCTAATAAATTAAAGTCTTTTTGCGCGCTGCCGCGAGCTTTTCTTTTGGCGCTTCGCGCCGTTTTTATTAAAACAACAAAACCCAATCAACAGTCTATAATTTAACAACCATTTTAAATTGGGACACTGGCGTAGTAGATACCTATTTCCTTAGACCAAATCTACGATGTCTTGACATTATGTCCTTGATTTCCTTGTAAACCTTTAGATACTTTAAAAAAGAGTAGCGATTGGTCCGTCTGGACACTGGGCACATTCCCGTTTAGTATTTTTGACCTTGCCGTGGTAATGCAGAGCTCTGGCACGGATGACCTCTGGGACTCGTATGAACTCTTAACAAAACAAAAAAAACATATCACCAAAAAAAGACTACTACAAGCAATGACGAACTCTGGCTTGGATGAGATGTTTGAACTAGCCGCAGAACTAGAAGACACTCTGCTAAGGGTCCGACGAAGAGGAGAATGAAGTAGTATAGGTGGATGGCAGACTACCACCACCTCAAAGCAAAGCAAATAGACATTGCTCTTATCTGGTCCTATTAGCAAAAAAGGGAAAGCACGAGGTATGAAAATACCAAGTTACTCTAAATTTTTTAAAGAAGTTATAGTACTCACTCTGACTCCGTTGGGTTAGACAATCAAAGTAAGGAGTGGAGATGTGAGTGTCTAGTTTGTTAATCCCTATTAGAAATAATGTTACTGCAAGTGGTGATCCTTGATCCTTGATGATTGCCTCCTTTGAGGATTAGGTTGTACAGGTTTCTGAGTATAAGTTGGTGCCATATACGTTCATATGCTTTGTGTAGGTCGAAGAATACAGCTACCAAGTGCTGTTTTTTCCAAAAAAGGAAACTTTATTTCAGCATCTAAGACTGCTAAGTTGTCGTTAGTTGACTTGTTTTCTCGGAAACCGGTTTGGTTTTTGGCCAGCCACTGGTATTCCTCCAACATCCCTGTAAGTCTAAAGTTGATGATTCTCTCAAATATTTTACAAATGCAATTCGTAATGCTTGGTCGGTAGTTTGACGGATTCTCTGGTGCTATAGTTTTGGTATGAAGATCGGAATGATTATGGATTATTTCCAGCTTTTAGGGACTTTGTTTTCAAAATAAATGTTGTTCTAAAAGCTGAAGATAAAATCCTTTTCTGTGTTATTAAGATTTCTAATCATTGGGTACTGGTGTAGAACCTTTAGCTTTTTGTATGGTCTGGGTTAATTCCAACATAGAAAATGTTATATGTCTCGTTGTTGTCTGAAGTGAAATTTAAAGTCAATTCAGTCTGGTTCTTTATGTTGATTGGCAGAGTTATTGGAATAGGTTGACGCAAGTGCGTTTGAAATTCCTGTTTTATCTGTTAATATTGTACGGTCTTCGTGTACTAAACAAAAAATTGCATGTTTCGTTTTTAAGCCTGACATGCGTCGTATAGCTGTCCACAAATCTATTGTATTCATGTTGGTATTGATGCGTTCGGTATGCTCTCTCCAGGATAACTGTTTGGTATCTCTTATTAGACGCCTTCCTATGGCTCTTCTTCTCTTGTGTCTTGTAAAACTGCGTAGTGCCAATTTCCAATCAAAGATCGCATTTTTTATTTCATTGTTCCACCGTGGTACCGTTTTATTGGCCTGCACAGTTTTTGTTTGTAGTATGCTCTTATCTGCGGCGTGGATGATCCTAGGAGGTAAGTGGTCACTTATCCTTATCAAGTTCAATGGTGTTTTCTTCAAATTTGATGGATGTCGTGTATTTTTTCCAGTTTGCTCTCTTCAGATTTTCTCCAAAGCCAATAAAATGTATTATTATAGGGTAGTGATCACTATTTTTAAGATCATCTGTGAATTTCCAGATTTAAGTATGCGCTATTTTTTGTGAGGCGATTGCCAAGTCTATGCACGAAAAGGTCCCATAGATTTACGCAAGGTGTGTTGGGCTACCATTAAAACTACTATATTGTTTAGTTTACAGCTGTCTGTTATGGTTTTTTCTAGTTTATCGTCTGTTTGACTTTCCTATAACGAGTGGTGAGCATTAAAGTAACCTCAGATCAGGAAATGCACTGGCAATTGTCGATTAAGGGCATTTAATTCGTTGAGTGTTGGCTTATGGTTAAGTTTGATGTATATTTAGCATATTATATTTGACGCGGCATGCTACTGCCTGCGATTACTTCATCATTGTACTTTAATTTCTTTCCAGCAAGTATTCTCTTGAGATCTGAAAACAGGGAAAAGTCGCTGGGGGCTAAATCTAGAGAATATAATGGGTGGGTAAGCAATTCGAAGCCCAATTCATTCCATTTTGCAATAGTTTCCATCGATTTTTGACACGGTGCATTGTCTTGGTGTAACAACACTTTTTTCATTTGCAAATGTTGCCGTTTCTTTGCGTTTTCAGCTTTTAATCGATCCAATAGTGCACAGTTATAGTCGCTGTTGATGGTGGTTCCTTTTTAGAGATAGTCAATGAATATTATTCCGTTTGCATCCCAAAATACAGACGCCATCACCTTACCGGCCGACTGTTGCGGCTTAGCTCGCTTTGAATTCGGTTTGTCGACAGCTGTTCACTCAGCTGACTGTCTTTTGGATTCTGGTGTGTAATTGTGAAGCCATGTCTCATCCATTGTCACATATCGACGATAGAATTCTATTTTATTGCGGTTTAACAGTGCCAAACACTCCTCTGAAGCACTCGGCACCTACTTTGCACAGAGCTTTCGCCATACCCAAATGTTCGTGTAAAATGGTAAAAAAACTATTATCTGATATCTTAACAATGTCAGCTAGCTGATGCACCTTCAATTTGCGATCGTTCATAACCAATTTGTGGATTTTTTTGATATTTTCTGGAATAGCAACCTCATTTGGGCGTCCACTGCGCTCTGCATCATTTGTGCTGGTACGACCACATTTAAACCCAGCAATACACTTCTCTAATATTTGTCTCGATGGAGAAGAGTTCGGATAATGTTTATCAAGCCATTGTTTGGTTTCCACTATATTTTTTTTCATCAAAAAGCAATGCTTTATTAAAACTCGAAATTCATGTTTTTCCATTTTATTTTTTTTTCAAAAATAAAAGATGCTTCACACAAAATCCTATAACTCACGAATCAATAGTCAAATTTATATACGTATCGTTTGAAGGTTAGTACTAAATAAAAATCATATAGAAAAAAATCTAGTAACGCCATCTATGTTTTAAGATGTTTAAAGTCTTCAAAGTTATTGTAAAAACCGTAAAGATTCCATTGTATGTTGTAGGAGTTCATGTTGATGTATAAATAATGATAGTATAGTTAGAGATTAGACGAATTGTGTTGTTTTAGAATACCCTTTTGAAGTGTTTGAAGGTGGTTGTGGTTGTTGTTGAGCTTTTGTTGTTGTTCGTTTGCGTGTTTGAGAATGTAATGTTGAATTGGGTTCATCTGTTGGGTGGATTTTTGATGTTTGCTTGTTATGTTCAGTGATCGTTTATTAGTGTTTGTTGTTTTGTGGTTGGTTTTAAATTAGCTGTTTTTAGTATACAAATAGGACATGGTTTTGATAAAGAGTCGTTCGTGTGGGTTCGTTTTTGATTTTCATTAAGGGTGGGTCTTGTTTTTAAAGTGGCGGCGAAAGTTGAAGTAGAGTTTATTGCTGGATATATTGCGTTGAATTTGTCGTCGAGCTTCTACAATGTAGGTATATCATCGGTTATAATTGTTGTGATGAATTTCTACTGTTGAAACTTGGGACACAGGCAACCGATGTGGCTCTGGTTTGGTAGCCTATTGCTCGCAGAATTTAACACAATTTATACACTTTATGTCTATAGTGCACAGCTCCGTTAACCTGGCCCCCCCAAACAGAAAAAAGTGAAATTTTTTTTGCGGAATTCGATTGACCATTTTTTTACCACAAATGACCACCAAAAACTTTGATTGACCACCCTCGATTCAAAAGTTATTCCGAAAAAAGGTTGAAATGGTTAATTTCACGTTTGCACCACCAAATTACCGAGGGTGGTCAATTAAAGTTGATGATGACCATTTGAGATCAAAAAATGGTCAATCGAATGCCGTAATTTTTTTGTTATTTGGGGTTGCAAACGTGAATTAACCCTTTTAATCTTTTTTCGGAATAACTTGTGAACCAAGGGTTGTCAATCAAAGTTGTTGATGACCATTTGAGGCCAAAAAATAGTCAATTAAATGCCGTAACTTTTTTATTTATTTTTTTTGGAATTTGGGAGTGCAAACGTTAAAATAACCATTTTACTCTTTTTTCAGGATAACTTTTGAACCGAGGTTGGTCAATCAAAGTTGTTGATGGTCATTTGTGGTAAAAAATGGTCAATCGAATGCCGCAAAAAATATCACTTTTTTCGATTTGGGGGGCCAGGTTCACGGAGCTATAGTGCACTCATTCTCATGTTTTGATTCAGCTCATTAAAAGCATAGTGGTACGACTCTGCATCTTTTTGGTTTGAATTATATAGCACTAAATAGCTGATATCTCTTTTTGCTCGTTTGTTATACATTTCTGGGAAAGATCTACTGTCCTTCAGCAAATCGTAATAATTGAATGTTGGGGTGGTCATTGCTATCTTATTTCATTACACTATTTCAAATTGTATAACAAGTACTTAAAATGTTTGTACTCACTTATTGTACTGTTTGATGTTTTTTTAAGTGTGTATATATGTTCGCAATATTATTTCTATTGTTTTCGATTTTAGTGAGAGTTTTATTACGTCTGATTTTTTAAATATTTTATTTTTCCTAATATTCGCAAATACATTTTAAATTTGTGGATATTTTCGGTTAGTTTGAAGTATTTGTATAAATATACATAATATTCAGATATAATTGTAATATTCTTGATATTTTCATAAAAACTTATTATTTTAATATTCGCAAATAAAAAATGAAATCGTAGCATTATAATATGTATTTTAAAATATTTTCCATTATATATTAATATTCGCGAATTTATACTTATACTTTAAATTACTGTATTAATAAAAAATATTTTAAATATTTGCAATATTACATTATAAAGCTACAGTCCCACGACTTGCTCAATCACGCAATTTCTTGAAATTTCGACGCAATTCTGGATTGCGCTCGTGTG
>JAAAKO020036320.1:0-12684 GCA_010015015.2 Bolitophila cinerea | reverse complement strand
ACGCAGAAAAACCTCTTTGACCGTATCGACGCATGCGAATCTCTGCTGAATCGCAACAAAATCGACCCGTTTCTGAATCGGATGGTGACTGGCGATGAAAAGTGGGTCACTGAAGCGCAAACGGTCGTGGCCAAGCCCGGATTGACGGCCAAGAAGGTTCTGCTGTGTGTTTGGTGGTTATAAATAACCGAATTGATGATGTATGTTAAACTTTATTTGATAAATTGGTTGGTTCCAGCATGCCTTGCCATGAACAAAGTATCCTTCTTGCATATGATGTACTTAATGTCTAGGAATGATAAAAATGCAGAATTGTAGACAGAAATTGATTTTTTAAGAAAGCCTAAGAATTGCATTACGTTTATTGCCCAAATTATCAAATTTTTGCCAATCGGAACACAAATCTTGTACACGCATTGAGTGCACGCTCCAGGATATTAGTTATCGAAGATCTTAGTTCGCGCATGGCAATTTTTCCTTATAATAATATAGGAACAAGGAAAACACGACTATTGGTCAACAAGCTCCGTAGACCAAATTCTTTTTTTGATGATATTGATGAGGCATGATCAGACCAGTTTAGTTTACTGTCGAGGGTTATTCTTAAAATTTTAACTGTGTTAGAAATTTAGAAAGTCACATTTTTATTAATAAGGACTGGCAGATATGTTTGTAATATATTTCGTGATGGCGCAAATAGGCTTGAGTTTTTTTTTTAACTTTTATCAGTAGATTATTTAGCAGACACCATTCGGATATGTGATTATTTTGCATGGAAATAACATTTTGACAAACTAAACTAGGATGACAGGAAATATAGATTTGGACATCGTCGGCGAAGAGGTGATATGTTATTTAATATTGCTATTAAGAATTAAGAATTGTAAGCAAGTCATTTATGATCATTTAAAAAAGTATGGGTCCAAGGACTGAGTCTTGAGCAACACCAGAGGCGATTAGAAGAAAATCAAAGTGACTACCACTAATGACAACACATTGATAACGGTCACTCGCAAATAATCACAAATAAGGTTAGCTGCGGACGAGGAAAAGTAATAATGAGAACGAAGGTATTTACAGAGGATGGTATGCGACACAATGTCAAACGCTTTCGAGAAGTCCAGAAGAACCAAAAGAGCGCAGTGTTTTTCATTAGGATTACATTGGATATCATCAATTACGTTGAGCAGAGCAGTTGAAATTTATTAAGGAGATTTTAGATTACTAGATGGTCCTTAATATGGATCTTGATGATCTTCTCAAAAATCTTTGACATTGCAGGAAGGATAATTATTAAGATTTTCCCAGGATTTCGGAAATGAGGAAGACATTAGACTAAAGTTAATGATATGGTATTAACATTTTTACAAAAATAATAGGAATGCTGCCAACGAAAAAGGAAGACATTTTGGAGATATTATGGATGAGATCAGGCATTTGTATTAATTTTAAAGATAAATTGTGTGTTTCTGGAGCAATATTAAAGAAAGAAGGATGATGAGTGGATTGAATTTGGGAGATATCCAAAATGAGAGAATTGTGAAATGCATTGGTAGGAAATGGTGGAAGTGTTTTAGAATTAGACGATATATTGATATTTCTTAAATTACGCCACAATACGCGAGACAGTAGGTTATGTTTAATGATTGTGAATAATATACTTGTTTGGCTTTGCCTATTGCAAAGTCACTCATTGTTTCGTTATATTTTAAAAGTAAAAGTTAGTGCATACCAGATTTCAAAATCTGTTCGTTTATCTATCAACTGGTTCCAAGAGGTTCCGAGCACAACGTATGACCTAAATGTTGCTGAAATGGGGTTTATAAATTCATACCCTCTTGCCATAATCATCATCATTAATATTTAATTGTTTTTCATAACTTTTTAATGCATTTTGAAATAATTAGTCTTTTGCTTTATTCATGTCTTTATGTCTATAAACACTGAACATTTCCCAGGCTTTTCATTTCATTGCGAAAAACTTGCATAATTTCAATGTCGCGTCCGTCTTTGTAGTTTACTTTATTTCTATGAACAACACAAACAAGCAAACGGTAACACAAAGTTTTCCTTGTGTGCGCAGGAAAAACTTGTTTGTGAAACTTTTCTTTCGTGCGAGCGCTTGCAATTAATGTCACACACAGGTACAATATGTGTATAGTCCACCTTAATTTTCTTGTATACGTACGCCATTCACACACACACACACACACACACACACACACACACACACAGTCAAGGACAAAAATATACAATACAAAATATGCGAATATATAAAAATAAACATTTATGCAAATGTACGTATGCAAAATTGAATTTTCACGCAAGGAATATTTTGAAAATGCAAACATTTTCAAATAGACTAATAAATCGTATGCTCGGAATGTGTACAAATGCAGTTCATATAATTTTAAAGGCAAAAATTCAGTAGTATATGTAATAGCAGAAAAAGGAAGAAAAAAAAAACACGGCACACAATATCAACGAAATACGGCAGTCGAGCTTTTTTAAATCGCTTGCGAAAAACTTTCGCAATACACAGTTTTCCTTTTCGCTTTGCGTACATGTTTGTACCGTTGTACACGTGTCAAAAAGTATAGCGCTTAAATAGCTCTAGCGTAGTAAATGAATATTATATTAAATCATATATTATACTATATAAGTATATATAATAGTAATAATATTATATATTCATCATATACGAGTTGCAAAAATAGATTACGTTTTTCGCGGGTACTTTAGTTTTCAGAAATATTTAAAAAGCTTGTATACGATACGTGAACATACATATATATATAATTCTATATATTATTTACAAGTAGGTATACTATACATACATATAGTGTATGCAAAAGTAGCATTAAATGTTCATCAAACTTTAACATCAATATGCGCATGTACTGTTTGTCGGAATGGCAAACATGATATCAAAGGGTATGTTTGATAAATATATGTTTGTTTATATATATATATATATATATATGTACTTTATGGTATTGTTTATTCGTGTGCAAGGATACTATTTAGTTTTAGGGTATTGCTGAACGTGTGCATTGTGCACTGGTGCACATCGTTGAAATTCAATTTCAATTAATTCACATATATTTTCACACACACACAAACACCCGCACAGCGCTACACAAACAACATGATATCGGCGTTGTGCTTTCTAGAAAACACTAACACAACATTGCGCCTGATGCATTTAACATTTATATCTATTTATATATATAATATTTATATAATTTATATATAGTACACGACATACGAAGTTTGTAAGTTAGAAACGGTCAAATGACAAAAATGTCTCAATTTGGAATTTAAATAACAGAACAATAAAAAACGACCCCTTACTTCTAACTTTTTAAATTTGATATTTTCTCGAAGTCATTAAGACCGATCGAGTGGAATCGAGTTTATTTTTACACTCATTATAGGATTATTTTTACACCTGTTAGGGTAATTTTTTACTGTCGTTTAAAAAACACTCTATTCGACCGACTCGATCATATACACTAATTAAAGGTAACAATTTATCACCGCATCTAAAAATTTGCGCTGGATCAAAATCGAGTCTGGATAATTCTTTACATTAGTGCTGCTTATCCTATACTTTTTTAAGCTTTCTGCAATACCTATATTTAGGCCCCAACTTTTTGAAAACCATTTTAATTTTGTAATTGAAAAGGGTGTTACATCATAAAAATCACGCAAAGCAAAAAAAAAACTAAAAAGCATCTAATCGAAAATCAAATAGAGCAAAAAACTCAAAATCACGAAATCTAAAAAGGGTTATTTACCGAAAAATATTATTTTACTTGTTTTTTTTTGAAAAAGTGCTTGTAGATTATGCGCTTTTGAAGTTTTTAGTTTTTTTTTGCCCTACGTAATTTTGTGTAAGGTTAAGTTTTATGGCTTAGGTAACGAGGGGATGTCCAAAGGGAAGGCTTCTGTCCCCACTAATGTGGTGCCTCGTGATTGACAGTCTCCTAGTTAAATAATATGCACTTGGCTATTACTAACTATAGGTAAAGACGTCAACACAGACTCCAATGCAATGCAAAGTGCACTACTTATTGTAAAGAACTAGTGCACAAAAATACTCTATCTGTGAACCCATCCAAAAATAGTATGGTACTATTTATCAAGAAAAGATTAAATAATAAAGATAAATAACAAAACCCAAAACTTTACTACGTTGAGATAATTCTTAGCAACGAGGTAAAATATTTAGGGGTTATTTTGGTTATGAAACTCTTATTCAAAAAACATATCGAAACAAAGATACTTAAAGCTACCCTATGGCAATGTAGAAGAGCCATATGATCTAAATAAGGGCTATCACCAAAAGTAATCCTTTGGATATACACATCAGTGATTAGAATAATGTTAACTTTTGGTGCCATAATATGGTGACCAAGGATAAAAATTTAAACAATTTCTGACAAGCTTGTCTATCCAAAGAATCGCATATGTATGAGCAAATGACGCTATTCGTACAGCATCCACTGCATCTCTTCAAACTTTTCTTAATCTAACGCCACTTTATAGCAGGAGTTGCAACTTTGACCGCACTACGTCTGCGGGACAATCAAGAATGGGATTTAAGCGGTTCTCAGAAATGCCACTCAAGTCATCGGTTTTTCCAGTCTAAGCCAATTTTCACCTTTAATAAACCATATATAATTAATATACCTAAAAGATCCGAATGGCAGTCAATGGCAAGCTAAACGCAAGAGACGCCAGAAAATTTAGAGCCATGAACCGAAAGAAGCTTCAAACCCTTGTAAATGTGCTCACCGGCTATTGCTTTAACAAACGCCTATTCACAATCCGAGCAGTGGACTCAAATCTCTGCAGAGGATGTGAATTGACGTAGGAAACAGGTGAACATTACCTATGTCACTGTGAGACGAACACTTCGGCTAAAAACATTCCTATCAATGGAAGCCACACGAGGGTGAAATTTCCAATACCAAAATTGATCGAAACGTCTGTTTGATAGAGCAATCCAATTTGTTTGATAAAAAGTGATATTTGTTTCTCTATAATATATTATCACTGGGGAGACGCATAATGGGCCCAACTTTCGAAGCCTGCATGCCAATTTAATATCTATCTGTCTATCTAAGTTTTGTGTTAAATGCTTTTTATGCTGAGCTTCTACCGGCATTCAAACCGTTGTCAAATACAAATGACAACTGTCGACAAATTTAAATGTATTTTTTTTGTAGATTTGGCAATGTGTCCTTAAACAACGGACGTCCCGCTTGTATGTTTAATGTTTATTAAAAAATAAAGTAAATTCGATAATTATTATAACCATATAAATATTACTGAAGAGCATTTGATAAATAATTTAAATGACCCATGGCCACTTCAATTTTTTTTGTTTGGTCAGAAAGTTATTTAACAAGATAGAAAAACATGTTTTTGTTAATGTTTCACAGATATCAGCTGAAGTCTCTAAAAAATTCTTATATACATTATTTAGTCTCTGAAGTCTCTATTTTTATTTATCTGTATTTAGACATTTGTCTAGTTTCAAGACCTTTCAGTTTCTACTATTACTTTCTTCTTGCTACTACTTGTTGCAAAATATGGAACAAGTGTTTTAGTTTGTTAGTAAAAAAATGGAAAATTTTGATAATTTTTGTCAAAGTTTTTTAAAAGGGTGACCATTTTGACAAGAGTTATTGCAGGCTTTCCTATTTTGTCAAAGTTTTAACTTAACAATTATAACCTTTGTTAAGACTTACAATTCAACCTCAAATAGAAACTAAAATTTAAGGGTATGCTTCAAGCTCTCGTGCTAAATACCAAGAGTATTTGAAAAGAATGAAGATCAGAAAAAAGAACGATGAATGCAAAAATTTGAAAATTAATTTACAGAAACAAAAAGATCTTGAACTCAACGCAAAAGTGATCTTTTTCTGAACAGAAATGATTCGCGTTCAAAAGATCTTGATTATAATGCTAGTAAAATAAAAGAAGTAATATTGAAAGCCTAGGAAGAAATTGTAATGAGATTGGATATTCTCAAGTCGCATACCCAATTATAAAATTATAATTAAAATTATATATTTAAAAAAACTGGTATTCTTATATCATTTACTATCATAATTTATTTAAAAATAAATAATATTATGTATCTAATATTTGTTAAATGTACAAATTTTTTTTTTGATTCAAATTGTATTTTTTTTTAGGTGTCAATTTTGGTTAAAATTTTGGTCTCTATTTTGGTATCTCTTTGTCATTATTGATATTATCCCTGAAATATAATTCAAGATATTTCAGTTTTGTTCCTATTTTAGGTATTTTAAAATACAATGCGCTCTGGTGATAAACTATTTTGAAAAAAGATAATTGACAAATTATTTTTTTTATTTTACAACTTATGTACTTGGGTAAAAATTATTTCGCGATTTTTTCCATACCAACTATACAATAACCCCACCCTAATGCCCACCTCAACTTTTTAGTTTGGTCTCAAAGTAATTTTACAGGAAGCAGGCATTTTCAAATTCTACTAAAATTTGTCGATTTGTCCTTAAATTTTACACCAATGACTCCTGTGGAAATTCAGCATTAGTTATTTTTTTTGCTTTACGCGGTTTTAGGCGGTGTCTCTCGATTCGAAATCCAATTGGCCGAATTTCAATACGACTGACCAATTGTTATGATTGGCCGAATAATACGATTGACAGCCAAATAATACGATTGGCTGAACCATGGTGAAATGATACGAATGATAAAAGACTACACAAACCACAGGAACATCTATTTGACAGTTATAATTTAAATCCTAATTATAACTGTCAAATAGATGCTGTCAATCCGTAATGTAGTACAGTCTTAATCGTGTCTCGGACAATCGAATAATTCGACCAATCGTGATTCGGCCAATCGAAATTCGGCCAATCGTAGTTCATTCAGGTTTTCTCTGCTCCGACTAGTCCGAAGTGCTGACCCGCCTCATGCTTGAAGGCCAAAACTAACCCGTATAATAAAACATAATACGATTGCTGGAAAAAAGATCTCATAATATTCAACATATTTTCCGGTGTTGGCAAAAGCAAGGGGAAAATGAAAGTAAGTAATACAAAAACAAAATATTTCCAAGTGATGTGAATGACAGTTTTGATAACTGTCACCGCACACTAAACAAATACCAACATGAATTTATCTACAGACTATAAAATAGAGACATCTATTGAGTAATAGTGTAACTACTTCAGAGGTGAAGCTCGACTAGATTATATGAACATTTTTTCGATTATTTATGAACGTTTTTGAATTATTTTTTTTACCAATTTTGAATTTATTTATTTTTTTTTATATATTTTTTATTATTATTTTTTTAAATTTTATATACGTTTTATTATACTTATGAACAATTTATTTTAATCCATATACTAATAATAATAATATAATTACAATAATATCAATTAAATTGTAAGAATATTAAAAATATACCAAATAATATCATATTACAGAAAATAATAATAATAATAATCAATAATATCGGTAATATACAGAGAATATATTCTCGCGTACTCATTGGTCGATGCTATAATTTTGAATATTCGTTTAGACTAAATGTAACCATTGTTACAGCGAAAAAAATTATCAAAATCACTTTAAAACTACTAAAAAATGTGCATGCATCGAAGGCCGTTCTTAGGGGAGGGTTTAGGGGTTTAAACCCCAATCTTATAAAACACAGTCATATAACTATGATTTTGAAAAAATATCGCCACGTGGCGAATTCTTCTTTAATTTTTTTGAGTATTTCTGTTAGTATTAAAACCAAACTTGCTCCCCCATGAGACCAAAACCTGGCTACAGCATGTGTGTGTAGAATCTTTTCTTTACTTAGCTTACTTTCGTCGCCGCGCTTTCAATCCCGATATTTGCGGCGGTATATTTTTTTAATAATATATTTTTAAATTATTATTATATTGTGTATTTAAAAACAAATAAATCTCACATTCCTACAACATGGCGTCTTGTGGCGCATTTTGTGGCAATTCCTTGTTGAAACATTTTATTTACCGATTATTTTGTTATAATAATATTTAAATATAATAATTTATGTAGAAAAGCAAAGAAGCAAGATGTAGTTGTATCCTAATCCTTTGTCTAAGATATTATTTAATTTTAAATGTCTATTTAAATAAAACATGGTTATGAGATAATATCTGTATTGTCCGTAATATACTTTGTAATAAATATAATATATTATGAATTTCTTGAAAATTTTGAATATATATTATATTTTTTTTAAATATCTAGAATATTAAAAATAATATAATATATTATAATAATAAAAATATATTACGAAATATAAATATTAATAAATTATGAATATCTTGAAAATTTTGAAAATATACCAAAATATTTTGAAATATTTATAAAATAATAATATATTACGAAATATAACGTAACGTACTCAAATGGTCTCGGATAATTATTTTATTTTTATTTTAATGGTACAATAATTTTTTGCCTAAATATTATTTTTGGTAAAAAATATTTTTTTATTGTAACTCATATTTTTGTGATAAGAAATTTGATATGGTAACAAGATAATGTTCATTTTAACATAAAAAATCGGAATGTAAAATCGAATTTCGATTTGGTTAAATTACGATTGGCCGAATTTAAAGGAAAAACAATCAAAAAACGATTCGGCCAATAAAGTGACACCGAAAAAATCGTTGGGACCTAAATAATACGTTGGGACATAAAATTTAGGTTGGAACATAAAATTTACTTTGTGACATAAAAAATACGTTGGGACATAAAAAATGCGATGGGAAATTAAATTTACGTGGGACATAAAAATACTTTGGGACAAAAAATTTACTTCGGGACAAAAAAAATACATTTTAGGTTATTACATTTTTACGTATCCCCATCTCCTCTATAACCTGAGTTGGGTGGTCAATAAACTATACCTCAAAGAGGACCTGCTTCTTCCGCGTCACTCCCATCCTTCCCATCACTTAAAAATCCTATTAAGATTTCACTGAAAATTCTTCCGATGCTGAAATACGAAATACACGAAGTAAATTCTAATCTAATGAACCTCTTGAATTGTTAATAATTGTGCGTGAGAAGCATGCTTAAAAGGTATCCAATTGTGTCTGCTGGATAGTTTTTAACTTTAGGAATTCATAAAACGTCATCTTGCTGGAATATTGTCCCGCATAGAACCTAACCGAAAACCATGTCCATGAACTCCACCAGCAACGAATTGGAACATTTATCCTGGACTGACAAACATTTCATTTCCAAACGCGCTCATTCGTTGGATATCGATGTTATATAAATATCGCGCGTCCGCCGCCCGCTGCCGTTGTACTCGTCGTGTAATATGCTCTGGACGACCGGGCAGTCGGGCAGCCAGGCGGTGAGGAGGACATACACATCACATATACACAGAACGCGAGAACGAGTGCCTGGCGGGTCCGCGGACAGGGAGCCAGAGCCGGGTCACAGTTAACGCACACGAAAAACGAGACTCCGATATTGCAAATGACATCCTCATGCATTTTATGCTTTTCAATTTGGCACATGACAGCTTATTTCCGGTTGATAAAGATTGCTCGCTGGACGGTGACCCTCGAAGCGTGTGCGAGAGTGTGTGTGTGTGTGTGAGTATAGAGTGCAAACACACATACATATCCGATTAAGGGAGGAAAAAGCTTAAACTTTTCACGAAAATTGATGGTGATGCCATTCCGAACTGTAATAACATTGTGTCTGCGTGTGTGTGTGTCTCTGAGAGCGACGGACAAGATGAACAGGTCGACCATTCTTCTCGGTGTGTTTGTGCCACAGAATTGGGAAGTATTTTATAGTTTTGTTATATTCTATATATTTGTGTGTGTCTGTGTGGGAGTGTGAATGTTGAGATAGGACAGGCCAAGCGAGTACGCGTGGGAAGTATACATACATTGTCCGCACGAGATTACAGCGAGCGCTTTAAAAAGCGTCAAAGTCTCTAAATATATATTTTGTATGTGTGTGTGTGTGCAATATATTGATTCCCGGGGAATAATTTCGATTTCTTATAGCCATCGCAGGGCGACGTCATCCGTTGCCGTTTCATGCTAGACGAGAAGTGAAAAACTATTTAGAATGTCACTTGATCACATTGGTAGACCCAGAGGAAGGGACATGGAGAAATGTTCTTCGCACAAAAAATATATAAATCAATTCAAAATATTATTTAAAAACGTGAATATTATCTTCTAAGCAATAATTTATATAATAAAAAAAAAATCTAATATATTTTTTCTAATTCAGTAATTTATAATTTTATTCGCGAATATTTATAATATTATCAAAAATAATTTAAAATATCACAATTATTATAGAAATTAATAATATAAAAAATATTTTTACAAATACTGCGATTTAATTTTTTATATGCTTATAATAAAATATTGAGTTTTAATAAAAAATCTCAATAATATTACAAATATCTGAGATTATTATGTATATTTATATTTATCGAAAAATAAAAGAAATATTAAATTAAAAATGTATTTTCGAATATAATAAAAAATTACAAATATCATAAAAAATCGAAAAAATAAAAAAAAGCGAATACCGGCTAATAATATTGCAAATAACAAAATGATCATTTAAAATGTAATATTTTTTCAGAATTTTTTTTTTCTAAACCTCTTGAAAATATGTAACAATGGTTTTAAATTTATTAATTGTTTTCGGTTGGTACTAAATATCGAGTCTTAAATATATATTTTTTTGATTGAGATAATCAATTTTACGTGTTTTTGCATTTTCACTGGAGTTGAACTATAATTATATCGTTATTTATAGTGTTTTTCTTCGCTTTTCACAAATAT
This sequence comes from Bolitophila cinerea, assembly GCA_010015015.2. Taxonomy (NCBI): domain Eukaryota; kingdom Metazoa; phylum Arthropoda; class Insecta; order Diptera; family Mycetophilidae; genus Bolitophila; species Bolitophila cinerea. The sequence continues at coordinate 1,801 of JAAAKO020036320.1, read as the reverse complement.
TAGGGAATATGCATAATAATACGCGAATATAAAATTACAAATACCAAGAATATGAAATATTATTCATCAATATCGAAAATATTTAATATATATACTATCAATTTATAAAATATATATTTATATTTGAAAATATTAAGAATATAAACAATTAAATAAATATTCGCTAATATTATAAATACATATTATATTACGAAATATACAAAATATTTTAAATATTTGTATTATTATATAACACGGTGTTTATGATTATTACAAGTAATTTACCTCTCGTTGCAAGTACAAAAACCCGGGTTTGGTTAACAATCCTATCTTACAATATTTAACCTTTTTAAATTTATGTTTAATAATATATTAATAAAAATTAAGATAACAAAAACAAAATTTAAGTAGTGTATATTATTCAAAATCAAAATTCATTAAACAAAAATATTCAGTGAAAATAAAAAATAAAGTCCCGACCCGCAAGAATTACGGGTTTTCCTGCAGTTTCAAGCCAGAAATCTTTGGCCAAAATGTTCAAATTAAAACCCGATTTTCCTATACGGTATAGGTTTTTATCACTTGCTGAACTGGAGTTTTTAAATTAAATGTTTTTACGATACCGCCTGCAGTAGGGTCATATAAAAAATTTAAGGTAATAAATAAATGGTTCCCTATATTTAAAAATATTAAAATATCTTCCCGGAAAATCAAAAAAAAAACTAAGAATAATTTAATTATTTCCCGGTATTTACAAACAAATCTTGTGAGGAGTTCCCGGGATATGCTTGAGATTACATTGGAATTACCCCGAATATCGCTGAAATTTTCCCGAAATATCAGTGAGTAACCCGAGTTTTTTACTGGATTTCTACGGAATTTTCCCGGGATTTTCTCTGGAATTCTGCGGTTTTTACCGAACAGTTTTTAATTATTTACCGGGAAATACCGAGAAATCTTATGAAATCTCTAAAAATTACCGGCTAACGAAAAACATAAAATCAAAAAAAAAAACTCTAAGCACAATTTTTTATTATTACCTGGTATTTCCCAAAATTTCTTGTAATTTTCTATTATTTCCCACGGTTTTTAATCGTATTCCGAGATTTTCTCAAGATTTCCCGGTATTATTTTAGGAGCTGGAATGTCTTGATATTTTACCTGGATTTCACCGGGATTTATCTGGGATTTTCTGGTATTTTCTCCGGGATTTTCCCGGAAATTCCTGGTGATTCCAGTGTGATTTTAGTGAGATTTCCCAAAATTTTCCCCAAATTTCCCTGGGATTTTCCCGGAATTGCCAGGGATCTCCTGCGACTTTAATGGTCTCTTCTCGGGATTTCAGTAGGATTTCCCCAGGATTTCTTCAGTATTTCCCCGGCATTTTCCCGGGATTTGCCTGGGTTTTACCTGGGATTTCTGGGATTTCTTGGAGATTACCTCAGGTTTTCCTTGTGATTTTTTTTGGATATAATCGGGATTTCAGTGCGATTTAAGTGGGATTTCAGTGTGATCTCCTCGGGATTTTTGAAGGGTTTTAGTAGGCTTTCCCGGTATTTAAAGGATTCCCAGGGATTGCAGTTGGATTTTCCTAGATTTTCCTGGATGTCCCGAGATTTTCCGGTGTGATTTCCCGGAATTTCCCAGGATTTTCCGTGATTAATTCGGAATGTCCTCCGTATTTCCTCAAGATTCCTCTGTGATTTCATTGGGATCTCCTCGGGATTTTGCTTCCTCCAATACTCTCTGTGTGTGTGCCATATAAATATACATACATATATATATATATATATATATATATATATAATTAAAATTTAGCGTC
>JAAAKO020036309.1:0-12685 GCA_010015015.2 Bolitophila cinerea | reverse complement strand
AAAATAATAAAACAAATAATTGGATCGAATAAATGTTTTTTGCTAAAAATTAATGACATCTTTACATTTTACTCAATCTCTCCGAATATGAGTTTGGAGATGGTCAAAGTATGTGAAAAAAAGGCGGCATGAAATAGACCCCAAAACATTTTCAATATACAACAACAATCATGTGCTGCGCAAGCGCAGCACTATTCATTCATTTAACAAAAACACAAGAGAGGAATAGAGAAAAGAGATTTTGGGTGATTTTTACAAGGTATAGTTTGCCTGTCACCAAAAAAAACCCACATTTTGGACAACTGTCTATATTTTTCTAATGTAATGTTTCGATTTTCTGCTCAGTCATGATGTGTTCTATCTGCCCTCCAATTTATGACGTTGAGTTATGGGACACCCTGTACAGTAATTGAGAAATGGCATTTGCAGTGCCAAAGATGAAGAATGTGCCCACCAAGTTCACCGATGAAGACTCTGGCTGTTTGAATAGAAGCAATCAATCCACACGCATAAATTATGTGGTATACTTTCGTTTTTTAATGTTTTTTTTTGTCATGTGGAAATTATTTTTATTTTTGTTATCGGTTTAGATTGAAAATTACGAGTCTCAAAACGCAGACACACACACACCGCAGTCACGAACTATTGCATTGTTTAAATCCGTATTTTGTTCGGATTTAATGTAATAGCTTCAAGTATATAAATGTATGCTAAGAATCCAACACGTCTACTATACTATTAACTACCTCCATTAGGTTAGGATAGTGATTAAATCGTTTGCGCACGCTCGCGCATTATGTTAAATGAGCTATAAATCGTGTGAGCGATCGAGTAACTCACATAAACACAATAGTTTGCTGCGTATAACTCAAAGGTGTTTTTTTGTTGTCTTAAGTAACAACAACATTAAAATGCGACACAGAAATGACATATACCTTTAAAAATGGCATTATATAACGTTATGTAGCGGTTTTATAGCATATACGCGTACGCATGTATATACATTCGATCACCTGGGAAAACACTGCGTTGGGCCACGATCGATTGTGCGTCCTCAGTTGCGTCGGTCTCGTCGCGTCCGTAACGTAACCAGATTAAAAGCACGACATTGAAATCGGACTTGTGTAACATAAGCGCAAGAATACACACATACATATACCAAATATATATATATATACAGAAATGTTTGTTTATGGTATCTATATATCATGCGTGTATATCTATCTATATTTAAGCATGTATAAGCTGTGCGACCCTGATACGAGTTTAAATTTGTCGCAATTTGGGTGCCCGAAAATGTCTGGCTGAAAGTTCCACGTGCGCGATTAAGTGCGTATAAAAGAGTGGCCGACGGACGCAGCGCACACACACGTACAAGTACTTGCGTATATATATACATTATAATATTATAATAAAATGTATATTCATATCGATTTTAATTTAGCCACATAACGCATATATTCGTATATACATTTAAAGGTTACGCAAGTTCAGGCGAATTACGCACGTAAATCGAAACCCTCAGCGTATAGCAGCAGCAGCAGAATAATCGACCTCCTCGGAAAACGGTGGCCTGCGAACGACAATGCGCGCGCGATAGCTGCATTCGCACGATAACTGCATTCAAGCGATCGCGCATATTAAACGCAATGCACTCGCGGTGCTCTTTTTTTTTGAGCGGGAAAAAACGAAATGCATCTATCAAAATTTGCACGCGCACGCATGTGTATACAATTTGCAATGGAGTTTATATATGCATGCAAATTGCACTGGCATACACATTCGTTAAACGCTCAAAAATCACATAAACGATGTTTGAGCTGCACTATAAACAACGGCACACACACACGCACACGCACAAATTTGCACTTCGCGCGACTCGACTCGGCTTCGAAAATATTATAAGTTGCGAAAAAGTAAAAGTTTGTCGAAAGTGAACTTGCTGCGCGCGAGAATCGTCGAGCGGCAACGCAAATGGCTGGCACGGCGAGAAAAACGCACAAAATAATAAGATGCAAGACTTTTACTGTGTGCACGTCATAAGTCGCAGCCACAAACTTTTTTTTAAATATTATTATTATTATATTTAAAAATGTAAAAAAAAAATTGAAAAGTAAAAACTTATTTAAAAATGTAAAAAAATATTTAAAATTATAAAAATATATATATATATATATATATTCAAAAATTTTAAAATCTCTATTTAAAAAATAACTTAAGGTATAAACGCAATTATATATACGTATGAAAACACTTCTTTAAAAATATACGTATAAAAATATATTTTTTCACAAAACTTTAATTGAACATTTGAAAAATTGATAAAAAATATATTGGAATTATAAAAAAAATAAACAACAGACGAATTTCCGAGACACAAAACAAAAAACTTACGGCTTTTATTATTTTTAAATATAATATAATTTTAAAATCACATATACTAACTGCGACTGACGTGCACAGTAAAAGTCTAGTTGTGATAATTATAAAAGTAAAACATACATTTGTAGCTCATAATTATGCAGTGTTATCAAAAGTTATGATAAATCGTATAAAAACTGAATTCATAAGTTTTGGGATACCCATTACCAAATATGGTTATTATTTTTATACCTTATCACGGTTGGTTTTTCAGGAATGTTTTCTGGGCTCAAATCCATTGTTGTAAAAAAATCAATGTATATATAAAAAAAAATATATAAAAAATATATATTTGGGACACCTTGTAAAATATTTGTCTGTGTAATATATTATTTATTAATATTTAATTACTAAAAGGTACTGTGTAAAAAAGAGGTGAAATTGCAATTTAGGCAAAAGGCCTAAACTAAACTTCTGCCAACATTAAGTTTTGGGGAGGAACCCTCCAACACCAAATAACAACATTTTATTTCTACGAAATGAACCCATTAGGTTCAAAAATATGTTAAAAAAACAAATAGAAAAAAATATTTCGAAACGTTCAGTAATTAAAGGTAATTGTGTTTTGTATCAAATTGAAGGTATATAAAATATCTATAATTTAAAAATAAAATAGAGTAAATTTGGGGGTTAAAATTAAAAAAAAAAGATTTTTTTAAAAGACCTAACATTACAGTTTCAAAGTTTTTGGGGCCATAGACCAAACTTTTTTGGGCAGTGTCCACTTCTTATGATTTTTTGACAATTCAAAAGTTCGTGGTCGATTCATACGAAATTAAACGAAATCAAACAACTGTATAGAGAGTATTTCAGTTTTACGATGATGGTCCACGGCCCCCAAAAACTGGAGGACTGTTTAGGTTTGACCTGTTATAAAATAATGGCATCATTTTTATCGTTTCCCCACCCGGTATAGAAAATTGTATAAATATAACGTTTTTTAGTATATCTCCTGAACGGAAGGTCAGATCGACCTTATTTTATTTTTAAATTATATATTTTTTTAAATACTTTTATTAATTTGATCCAAAAAACACACTGACCTTAAATTAATTAACGCTACGAAATATATTTTTTATTCAAATGTTTGAACCTCTCCTTAAAATAAGGGGTAATTTCCTAAAAATATTTTTTTTATAGCACAATAAAAAAAGTTTGTTTATGGTGCTCCACACGGTAATAAAAAAAACTATAAATCAGCCTTTTGCCACCCTTTTTGCCACCTTTTTAGCCACCCTTTTTGCCACCCTTTTTGCCACCCTTTTTGCCACTCTTTTTGCCACCCCTTTGTCAAGAACATCTTTAAAATAATGAAAGACATTTTTATATTTATATTTATACGATGGACTTCATATTTCAATATTATTCCTATTAAAAAGTCCCAATTATTGTGAGGTATCTGCTCTATGTCAAAATCTAACATATTGTATCTTTTACATTTTCAACCCCTTCCGACATACATCCCCTCAATTAAAAACACATGTAAAAACTGTTTTTAGCCCGTGTTTCCTGTCAACTTTTTATTAATGACATAGATAATTTAAATATTAAGATTGATGTTGGAATAAACGTCTCTTAGATAAAAAACGAACGCATACAGGTCTTAATTTGGACCCATTGTGCTCATATAGATTTAAGTACTCAATCGATACTAAACAATCCCCACTCATCAATTTAACGCCTTTTAACTATAATTTTATCAAATCTTTGACATCTCGCCTCTCAAGGGTGTAAATAACAGCCCTTAAAACAACACCAACGGCACTGTAAGCACTCGTGAAGAAATGCAAAAATATCAAATACTGAAAGTTGGGGGGATTCTCTGTTGAGGGAGGACGGGGTTGAAAAGTTCTTTAAGGAAATACATTTAATTGGGCCTAAACCTCAAAAACCTAATTACTTGAAATCGGAGTTTTTCTGCTTTTTTGTGATATTTATTGTTTTTTGTATGGATTTTTTGCTTGTTTTTCCACTTGATTTGCAATCTGTTATTCTTGTCGATCTTAATCCTTATTCAAATTAAACAAAAAAAACATAGCTTACAGAATTGGATAAAAAGAAGTTGAATAAAAATATTGGCTATCTTTATATTATTTAATAATTGGATTAATGTATAGTACTCAGTACCTAATATTTTTTACAATACACTAAAAAATCTTTTTCAACAAATACATTATTTTAAATTAAAATTAAATTTAAATGTTTATTACTTGATATTGGTATATATACATACAAAAATATATGGATTTAAAATGATTAACATTGAATTAAAAACAACAAAAACGTTTTTTTTTCATTTTATGTAATTAACTGAAAAAAAAATAACTAAAAACTAAAAAAAAAACGCATTTTTTTAAATAATGAAAAGCCTGATAATAAACACAAAAAAATACATTAAATTAAAAAAAAAAAAAAAAAAAATCGTATGAAATAAACAAAAATATCAACAAATATATATTTTTAAATAGTTTACTGGATTTCCTATCATATTTCAAGTTTCATAATATCTTTAGAGTAACTTTTCTTATAGAATTTATGAATCCAACTACTGATATCAAAATTGACTGTTGCCGTATACACAATTTTCATCACCAGAGCAGATATACATTAAATTCCAAAAACCAAACACTCTGTACCGCTGTCACCAATGCTGTCGTCTGCAACCACTCCAAACTAAACCCAAAAAAAAACATATTTATGATATACTGTGAATAAATCAAGTACACACCACTTCCATCGTTGGCATCCAAGAATATTCAACACATACACATGCACACATAAAAAATCGCAACAATAAAACCATACATCTTAAAATATCCGCGCGTATACATTCGGCAGCAGTGGCTATGTGCACCGCGATGTCATCAATAATGTATAAACAAATATGTTGAAGCTATAAATACCTCTGAAGCGAATAAAATCCAAAACAAAACAGCTCGCAAACCAACATTAAACAAAACAACAACAAAAAATAGCATTATACTAATTTGCATATGGCCAACATTTTCGATTCTTGTTCTCTGTGTGTCTTGTGTATTTGCCTAAACTTAACCTCGAATGGCTGCGCGCCGCTCGGTGACTGCACGCTAAACACATATAACATATATAAATACCTTTATGGTATATATGAAAATATTATAATATATTCTCGAATGTGATGTGTATTTATTTGGAATGCATATAGATAATATACATCACATCTGCTAATATGCGCACGCGTGTTTCTATTCTGAATACAAAGTATTGTTTTAGTTAAATATTGATACTAAACATGTTGCACAATTTCGTGAGTGCTTAAATTGGCTTGTTACCTTACAAATACATGAATATAGACTGAAAGGCACACACAGACTCTCATGCTAGTCGGACTGATGTCGTCTGGACGACGCACACCGGGAAATATATTAATATTTTTGGCAAGTTTATGAAAATCAACTATTTAAAAAAAAAAAATGGTTTTGTAATTATGAAAATTCGAAACCTTTCTAAATATATTATAATTTAAAAAAAAATAATTGGGATATAAATTGTGTTTCGTAACTTCATAGTTGAAATATTATTTTTTTTTTTATTTTACCGATGATTAAATAAATATTACTTTTCTTTTGTTCTAGTAATACTAACTTTACATTAGAAGTACTATAGGGTCATAGGGATATTATAGGGATTATTTTTGAAAACAATTTGGAGAATTTAAAACAGTTTTATTCATATTTTTGTAATTGAGCTCTAATATCTCTCCCTAAAATATATTTTTCAGGTAATTCATATTGAATACAAGTCTACGTTATTTATACACAAATCACATGTATTGAATATTATATAGTATATTATAGTACTTGGTATTTTTTAATTAATAATTTAATTTTATTATATTTTAAGTAACCATTTTTTGGAAATTTGAATTCGTAAATACAAACAAAAATATGTTATGTGATTAATCTTCCCTCATTATAAGCGCCTATTAAAACCAATTCCAAAAACATATAAGATGTGTTTCATTTGTTTGCATATCTCACAGACACTAAAAAGAATAAATTAATAACAACCAAACAATTGTGTCTGCTGAATCACATTTATGGATGCTCGTGACGCAAACGCTTCTGCTCGTCGGTGCTGTATTCGTCAGCTGCGCCCGTCAAAAAACTGATCGTCCGCCACACGCCCTTGTCGCGATCTGAAAAGCTGACTTTCAACAAAAAAGTGTCATTGTCTAAACCACTATAAATCTTTGTGTGTATCAAATAATCGAATAAATAAAATATTTTATGAATATTTGTTTCTCAAAAAAAAAACATATATGAACTTCGGCGTCGGACGTCCCGCATTCCATGCACACGATCGATAAACACGCGTCATGTAATATATCTCTCAATTTGTATACTATATATATTATACACGTATGTATGGGCATTTACCTGCATATCACATCGTACATATGCGCTCATACTGTGCCACGTGCGCGAGCCTGCGCACGATTGCAGGTGTTAAGTTAATTAATAAACTCAAATCTGATTAATCGCCGGTACCGCTCATCCGTAGCGATTGTAATTCGATTATACAACCGACAAGACTACAAATTATTTGCGCACTTTCAGAGATATCGGAATATATACGTTTAGTTTCTGTATTTGTATGTTTGGTATGGGTAAACTCGAATATGTATGTAATGCAAAATGCTGAACTCCGTGTGCTAGGCCAATAAATAAGATACGCGTGTGTACTATTGGACCGGACTCACCGGCTTGGCTCAACTATATATATTCACAAACAGCTCGTGCGGAAGCTTTTACCGTAAGACAACTTCGTATGGATCACACTGGGATGATTGGATTCTCACCAGTATTGTAATACCAAAAGATAATAACCATGGCGTTTTTTTAATTACAGGTTTATGTGTCGAATGGCTATAAATTGAGAGGATTTATTACCAGACTTATTCGATTGCGCGTAAACACTAATTGAGTTGTGTGGTGTGTGTTTGTATACCATATTTTCAAGCCACGTTAGTGGCTATAAATTATTCCAATCCGTCTTTGTGTACTTTTTATTAGTTTAAAATGTATAAACTAACAAAATGTATTCAATTTTAAATTTAACGGGTCAATGGTACGCAGAAAAAACGTATGTTATGGTAAACCATTTTAAATAGGAATTATAGATAAAATAAACAAATTTAGAATTAATTTACAATAATATATCGATTTTATTGATTTTTATTTTTAAATTCTTTTTGAAGTTAAATTTAAATAAATTTTATCGGTTGTTGAAAATATTATATATTACATTTTGTTTGCAGTACCTTGTACAATGTAAACAATTTATATACCAATGTCCTTCACGAAAAAATCAACTGAATTTCTTTTTTTCCAAATGCAAATATTTAATTTAAATATTTTGTTTGCGCAAGGTACACACAACATATTATATATAAGTAACGTACTCGTCGTCGCCCCGTGGTACATTGTTCAATAAATGTGTAGGTAAACAGTTTCGAAAAGTGCGTACTGCGGGTACTTAAATAATCCATTTATTTTTATACACAAAGCATATATTTCGTGACACGCACTATTGTTGCATAATATTGCGCTCAAATTCAAAAAGTATTTACGTGTATACTATACTCGTTTTGTATATAAATGCTGCTGTAAATACTGGTAATTTTCAGCACTAGCACAGCGCGATCCTTTGTTTATTTTGTGTGTTGGCAGGCGCAATTGGCGCACGCTATACGGCACGCAACCGCACTTTACATAATTTTGGATGGAATTGCTCGAATCACACGTGCTTGTGTCGTGCGATGTTTCGTCATTCAAATAAACATAATTATATAAATTATTGTCAACGACATTCGTGATTTGTCGCATTTAGCTTTTTTGGTTTAACACACAATTGATTTGAACTGTTGTAGGTTTTTTCTCCTAAATTCTATTTAGTTTTTATTCTTTATTACTTTTTTCAAATATTTGTATTCACTCTAGTTAGTATACACTGACGGTTTTTACGTTTAATTTAATTTAAAATTGATGCGTGCTTTTATCGTGCAAACCTTTTTTTCGAAACATACGCAAAGTAAACATGACCTATACTTATTCTTTGTAACGGTATATACGAGTATATTCCAAACATTCGCGACAAATCGGATGAATAAATTGTGCCACGCTTCCTTCCTGTTCGCTTCGAATGGTAAATGCCTCGCCATCACTCGGAACTTACGAGTGTATAGTTTTCTGCGTCTCGATTAGAAAACGAAGCGATGGCGACGTGCTAACACAATGACCAACATAACTTTAAACAGTTCACTAATCATAATCGTTACACGGGTGTCAATCATGCAACGAGTATATAAGTAATATACCTGTATAATAAATTATATTCTAAGTATATAGAAATGATTTTTGTTTAGTATGTAAAACACGCTTGCGTGGGTTACCATCCGGTGTGCGTATTATAATAAGTTTCCCCAGGCGTCATATCGTGATAAATTGGTAACAAATCGGCATATTATCTGTAATAATGCGAGTTGTCATACGGTGTCATATAGCAGCAGACAAATGCGTCTGTCTTTTATTGGTACTGTAGAAAGACGACTCATACCGTTTGGATAAGGTTCTTTTTATGCCAAAGTCACGTCTTCAAAATGACTTAAAGAAGTTCTTGCTTGTAAATTCCTTTTTTCTGCTTAGGTATCGTATTCATCTTCAAATAACAAATCAACAATTGTAGATGACGCCAACAATATATTTCAATTAATAATTAAAATATTTCACTATCGTCATATTAGTGAAATATTTTTAAATATTACGATCGGCTACATACATATAAATGTATTACAAAAATCGTACAAAAACTTAGATTTTTTTTTGAGTAAATACTAAATTGATTATTAACTAGAGATGCACATTTTCGAAAGATTTTTTTTATAATACAATTGATTTTTAATAATATAAAATTAAAAATTATTTTATTACTCAAAATTCTTTTATAAAAATGCATTAAAAACAAAAATCTTCATAAGTTCCTCTTACTCATCACCATGTCAACACATCATGGTCGGTCATGTGTTACTCTTCAAATAACTCATATAGAGTCAATCCCATAGACAAGCCATAAATCACACTCATTTTCGTCAAGCACACAAGAAACGACCATCGATATAATATAGTCTTCTCCTTCTTACCCAGACAAAACAAAAAGCGCAAAACTGTTTTATGTGTATTTTTCATTGCGTAACTGTAATATTTTCTTCAGTTCACGTACGCACATATACGTTATTATACGCTTATTATATACTTACACAGACATGACATCACATTGTGACGGCTAAGTCTACGTCTACACACAAAATTATATATATATATATATAATACTTATAATGTATTTATGTTTATAACAAATCTAATATATGCTAATACTTGAAAGCACGACTTTTTTTTGAATCCGAACTTTTCAGGCGGCTGTCATTTGTACGCTCCATTATCCTCTCGTTAATCTATGCATACGAGTAAATATTACATATTATACTCGTATAGATATTATATACCGCCCGCAATTGTTGAACCCGAAAAATATACAGACACAGTCACTCATAAATAAATAAAAAAAATTAATATATTTACTTTCAGATCACGCTACACGGCTCTGTGACGGACGAGCTCGACTAAATCTTATTGGACTTTTAATAAATCTTTAAGTGACTGAATCGCAACATTTTGTACCTATAAGAATATATTGTATAATAAATGCGAGTGTACTTATCACAATTTTGCATGCAGCACATAAATTTGAATATTTTTTGGTATACGTAAAATATTTTAATTTTTGGGGCATACTATAGTACGGTGAATTCTTGTGCATACTGATTAAATTCGCATTGCGAATTTAAATTAGTATATATACAAAGAAGCATGTATAATGTTGATCAGAGCCGATTGATAAATAAAGCGGCTTCCGCGATACCGAATTCGGTAAGAGCCGAAAAATGTGTTTTACCATGCAGTGTGAGTGCGCATTTAAAAACAAAAGAGTTCAATGCCGCTGATCGTGTTCGTATTAAATTTGAATTGCGCGCGCATGCGTCAATAAACCGCTTATGTGTACTGGCTATACTAAATCATCATATTATACAAGTACAGAATAGTTCAAACAGAATACAGATATTTTAAAATATTTATGTGTATAATTTTTACTACACGCGTACTGATTTCATTGTACAAGACAGATGTATTTTAAATTGCCTTTATAACATGCATACCTAAATAATGATTTTTTCTTTTATATGTATGCCGCTGATAATTATAACGTATTTCGTTTATATTGTTTAATTATATGAGGTGTTTTTAAAGCCATTGATATTAAAATTTTATGATTTTCTACGAATTTCTGTATAACAAATTTCTGCAAAATTAAAAACGTTGCGCACATAAAACAACATATGTTTTATTCCAGAATTTTGTAATGTATAATTTTAAAATCCAGGATTTAAGAAAACCGTTTTTTTTTTTGAGAAAAGAAGGAATTAATAGGCAGAATTTTGTAACTAATTTGCGTAAAACTTTGAGGATAACCGTTGCACGATGGCTGGATCATGTAGGCCCAATATCCTAAAACTCACTCATGGCGTAAAACTTTGAGGATAACAGTTGCACGATGGCTGGATAATGTAGGCCCAATATCCTAAAACTCGCTCATCTACGGACAATTCTAGTCATAAGTTCTTAACTACGTCGTAATCGTATCAATGGACTTAGTCTTCTTTAAAGTAAACCAGATACTATTACATTTTCTTTAATGTTTCTGCCTGGAAACTTTGTTGCAGATTAATTTCAAAATAATTTATTAAATTCTGTATAATTCAAAAGACAATGAACTCTTACTTACACGCATCTCTTTATTTGCGGATAAGATAAAGGTGTATAAGAGACATATTGTTCTCTACTGTCGAAATCTCTGATGCGCGGAAACCAAAACCAGCTGCTGCTCAACATCTGCATATTCTTGTCGTGGTTATACATACACGCAAAACAGGAAATGTTCTTAAGCACCGGATTTCTTTCGACGCCACTCTGTGGCCGCGCGCCGCTCGTACACTTTTCAATTACATGCGGTAATACTAGTTTCTTGCATGATGAAGCGCATATCATGTGTCTTATAAAACTATTATAAAAACCTATACGATTGCATAACCTGATGTGTGTGTGGCATTATATAACTGCGACATAGGCACAAGTGCCATACTGGACAACGACGCATTGTGCTTGTGTGTATTTCTATAATTCGTATGCAGTATTCTTAATATAAATAAGGACGAAAGAAATTAGTATATTTAAGTATACTATTTCAATGAACCACTACCTGCAGCCACAATACAATAACAAATGTACAAAACGTTTGAATGTCTGTAATAAAATATATTATTTTAATACAAAGTTGTGCAATGTCAGCGTTCACGACCACTTCATTTTCGGAGCGAGCACAGGTCTTTTTATCTTAAGAAAATATCCGAACCTTGCATATACTATATATGTATGTATAGTATATAATATATCGCTAATACACATATTATTATGTGCATAAATGTAATGTAAATGCATCTGAACGTTTTAATTCGCGATAAATTCAGATGTATCGTAAAATATCATAAAATACACTGCCTTACATGCGAATACACAACATAATATTATATTGAGACAAAAATAAATTCTTAACAAATCTTATATACATATATAAATATTGCGCTGCACAGACACAGACACATATACACTAATACAATCAAGCATCGCTCGTTGCTGCGCCGCGCCGGCACATACACGAAGAGGTCATTGCCACTGCTTCACCGCGAGCTCTGTGTGATTGGCTACACATATACACACACATACAGATACACAAGCACACGAACTTTGTGCGAGTGTGTGCTAGTCGTTTTCCATTTTGCCTTTTCCACAAGAATGTCTGCGTGCTGCCAAGCTTTTTTCTTGATTGCCAAGCTTGTGTGTTGTGTACTCTGTGTCACTGTGTGCTTTTAGAAAACGCACACTGACGCACAATAGCATCGTGCTTTTATATATACTCTCACACACACACACATGAGCACATTTCTCTGCTATCACCTACAATACATGCATATGCATAATATGTATAGTATAAAAATATATATATTGTATGTGTATATATTTATGTGAGGAGATTTTCTGTGTGTGTGTGTGTGTGTGTGTGTGTGTGTGTGTGTGTGTGTGTGTGTGTGTGTGTGTGTGTGTGTGTGTGT